>CDFA01021292.1:0-20163 GCA_000826305.1 Acanthamoeba healyi | reverse complement strand
CTGTAGGATCGAGTCCGAGTGGTTCAGCAGCTTGTTGCTGTACCAGTCTGTGGTCACACACCATACGCATCAGCAAGCCAGGCGTTAGCACGGCGCGAGTAAGGTGGCTTTGGGAGAGTCGGACGTACTGAGGAAGAAGCGGCCGTAGGGCGACGAGTAGTTGTCCCCGCCGTTGTCAGAGAAGAAGCCAGTGTTCTCGGGGTTAGAGTCATAGGTGCCTGTGATCGTGCGTGTCGCGCGCAGCCCAATGTCGTCAAGTGAGACATCGCATGCAGAGGTGTGGAGCGGAGGCCGTGGATGGGCGCTGGGGGTGCACGCACCGGCATTGTCGGGTCCGCCATTGCCCCAGTCAAGGTGGCCGACAGCCGCAGCGGCCCGGTCGAGATCAGCCAGCATGTACTTGTCGTAGCACTGGAATCTGAGTGATCGTCATATGACGCGCAGCGTTGGCTTACAGTTGTTGTGACAAAGCGAGAGAGAGAGAGAGAGGAACTCGTACTCGCCAACGCCGCAGTAGGACCACTTGCTCAGCTGGTAGCTAGGATAGCGCAACTCTCCTGCACGCACGAACGCACACAGCGTCAGTACATGCGGCGCACGACAGCGCACGCGGTGACGCGGATGAATGTTACCAGCAGGCCCCATGCCGACTTGGATCTGGTTGATGGTGCCCTTCTGCAGGAAGATTCGGAAGGTCTGCTCGAGGCTCGACATGTAGTCAGCGTAGATCTGGAGCGCGGTGCGTCCGGCAAGGACCGGCTGGTAGTCCACGCCGAGCGTGAGGTACTCCTCGTCCGCACCACCCTCGCGATCTCGGTAGAAGATGTCGGCTGCACGCGTGTTCAGGTCAGCACACAATCCGCACGCGCTCTTGTACACGCACGCACGCACACACGACACGCACAACACGCGTACGGTTCTGCTGGCCGATGCTGAGGACCCACGGAGGCAGCGGGATGAAGCACTGATCTCCCACATTGGTACCGCATTGGTCTGCAATTCGTGTAGCCATGTGGACGTTACACTGTTAGAAGCGGCAGAGAGACGCTGGCAGGTAGGCAGGCAGGCAGGGAGTGAAGAGTGGCGGCGCACGGAAGGAGGTCACGAATTGGATCTTGAGGCCGACCTGGTCGACGATGTTGACCAGCTGGAGATAGGACGTCCAGTTGTACCTCCTCGGGCCGGCGCGCTCGACCACGCCCCACCACACGTCGACCATAACACTGTGTACACACACAGCTGAGTTAGATAGCTCTCTTATTCCAGCTGGAGAGAGCGAGACGCCAGCGAACCCGTCGACACCGCCGCTCTTCAGCTGCTGCAGGTCTTGCCGGATGCCCGCCGGGTTGTTCAGTGAGCCGTCGTTCGCGATCGTGTCCAGCGGCATCATCACTGCACACCCACGCCCCAGTTTCGGTCCGGCGTCAGCGAACATGTTCTCTATCTCGCGCTCCCGATATTAAAAATAATAATTTATTTAATTTATAAAAAAAGAACGAGCGGTGCGAGAGGAGAGAAAGGAGGGGAGAGAGCGTACGATTGACTGGGATGTAGGCGTGGGTGGCCGCTACGCAGAGGGCCAGCACCACGAACAGGCCGACCGAGAAGATCGACGTTACCTCACAACCGCGCGCCATTTTAATCTCAGTCTCTCGCCTTGTCTCGTGAGACAGATGCGTGCGCAGACAGTCAAACGCCGCCACCCGAACTCGCACTCGAGTGTTGTTGGAGATGTGCAGCTCGTGCTGGGCCTAGGTGTGAGTTTGGGTTTTTGCACCGGCACACGACAATCGTGGATTACATTATCTGTCGACTTGTTGAGCTGTCGACATATGAAATTTCACAAGACCATTCTGTCGACACATATCTTTCAAAAATGATTTCCTGGTCGACATTAATTCAACCCTGCCAGCGATAGAGCGGCTTGGAGGGACCTGGCGGCGGTGTGGGCAGGCGAGGGCCGCCCTGGCGAGTCAGCTCGTGCATGTAATCGAGGATGTAGTACGAGACCTTCTCGACCCGCGGCTCGTGCATGCTCTCGTAGTCGGTGTAGAAGCTGAGCGTCGATGGGAAGTCGCGCTTCTTGAGCACGAACAGGAGCGGCTTGTAGCGTTCCTTCTCGCACTCCCTGTCGCACGCACACCAGACATCATCAGCGCCATCAGGACGTCGTCACACAACGTCGGTGTCGTGCGGGATGATCAGGGAGGGGAAGCATACCTGGCCCAGTCCTTCATCAACGGACAGCGTTGGTTGAGTTGGGTGTAGCAGAGGTCGATCTGCCGGCAGGTCTCCAGGAAGGTGGTCTTGACGGCCAGGTACGCCTCTCGGTAGTCCTCGTGAAGCTCCAGGAACCTCTCCTCCTCGCAGTCCCGCTGCGGCTCTTGTTGTTCTTCTCCTTCGCTCTGCTCTTCCGCCAGTATCTCGTCTTCTTCATGTTCTTGATCGTGATCGTCTGTTGAAGACGTCGCTTGGTCTTCGGATGGCGTCTGGGCGTCGGTGGTCGCTCTGCGCTCACGACGGAGGCGCTTCCACTTGCCCTTATCACCTCGTCGCGTTCGGGTCTGCTGGCGCGAGCGCCACTGCATGAAGAGCAGCACGAGCTCAAACAGGCAGCGCTCGCGCTCCATGGGGAAGTCGATCTCGCCATCGGCACCCTCCTCGTCGTCCCAGTCACCTTCCAGCTCCCACGTCTCCAGCGCGCGCAGCTTGGCCAGCCACAGGTAGGCTGGCGAAGGCATCACGACGCGCCTGCACGACGACGCCGACAGTGCGGGCGCGGTGGTGGCCGGCTGCGGCGCGCGGTCGCTGATGACGAGGCCCTTGAACGACAGCGGCGACTGCCTGCGCACCTTGCGCTCCATGGCCGCTTGGTCACGCAGGAGCTGGAAGCGCCTGGGAACTAGCCATCCGATGTGCGTGGCGGTGGCGTCGTCGCTCGCGTTGTGAGTATCCTGGTGGCAAGACTGGAACGTGGCCGCAGGCTGGCCGTCGAGGGCGAGATTGAAGTCGATCTCGGGGCAGAGCGGCGAGCTGGTGTCGCGAACGCCCACGAGCACCAGCGCGTCGTCCTTGTACTTCATGTCGCGTGGGTATCGGCTGCTTACCTAAAGATTGATTCACCACATGGACACGCCAAGGATGAGCTACATGCACTAGACGAGGCGCCCATCAGCATGAATCCGTACCAGCTGGAAGATGTAGCACCACGAAGTGTTCAAGGAATGATCGGTGATGCCTAGTGGGTGAATGTTAGTCCACTCAACGGCGCAAGAGGACAGGATGTCAGTGTCGCGCACGTACCTTGCGCTGCGTACAGACGCCAGAACTCGCTGACTAGGTCCGCCTGCTGAGTCGTCCTCCTCGTTTTGATGTGAACGAGCCACTTGCCGCTGTGCAAACAGCCATGCATGCGCGCAATGTCAGCGCACTGCCTGCAAAGCGATGGAGGAGACAGCGACGGCTGTGTTACCCGCGATAGAAAAGCACGCCGAGATGTCCGTCGATGACCTCGCGTGCCTCGGCCGAAGCCCAGTTGACGTCGCTCTGATGCAACGAGACGAAGAGTTACACTAGAGCCTCTCGAGAGTTACATGAAGCAGGGCCAAGCGGTACCAGATCTTCGATGCCGACTTGCTTGGCCTTGATGATGGCCCATACCTCATCCTCCTCCAGTCGCTTTTTGTCGCTGCCGGGGAACGGGTAGAGGCGCCTGTAGCGTGGGAATGCTTGAGCGACGGGACGCCAGGCAGCGCCGTCGCTACTGCGGGCCAGCACGAGCGCGCTGGTACACTCGAACGTGATGCGTGAGCTGGCCGGAGAGCCGATCTTCTCGCTTGACAGCACGACGAGCTGCGCGTCCTTGCTAGCAGCCAGCACCTTGTCGATGCCCTTGCCGGCTGAGGCGGTCGTCGTCCCGCCGGCGTCCATCAGCTCGACATTGATGTCCAGGTTCTTGATCAGCTCGTCAAAGCCGTGACGGGCAATGTAGTCAACGACCGCCAGGTGGCCGCCGCGCCGCGAGTCTTTGGTGGCCCACCAGTCGAGCTCGAACTGCTTGAAGGCCTGGGTGATCTCCTTGATGGCCGCCTCGGCCTTTTCACCGTAGCTGCGGTACCACTGGTGGAATGCATTCCAGTTGGGGAAGTGCGTGCGCATCAGCGTCTGTGTCACGTCGTTCAGCACGTGTCTGTCCGTTATCTGCACTTACACACGCGACGCGCACGGCAACACTGCATGCTCAGTATCATCATTTTGTCGTACGCCATACATTGCGCGTGTGCGGTGGTGTGTGCGTGTGGATACCGTTTGGGTGTTGGCCATCTGCAGGGAGAGCGCCCAGTGCTTGACGACGTAGATGAAGCGCTTCTTGGATCGCTTGATCTCTCCGTACTGCCAGTACTGCTTGGCGATGTTGTAGTTCTTGAACATGTTCTTACGCACCCCGCTGAGGAACTGCGCAGCGTGAGACGTGCATCAGCGCGCGTGTGTAAAGAGTGCAGGGCCAAACGAAACCTTATTAGCGCGATAGTCCCAGTGTAGCTTGTGTCGTTCCAGCAGTATGCCGTCCGGCGGGTACGACATGAACACGCAGACCTGCCGATTGGCCAATCGTTCCATCATTCAGTCTCTGTCTCAGCGCGCAACTACAATCGTAGGCTGGTGCATAGATACCCAGGGTACATGTTGATTGATGAGCTGCTGGAAGATGTTGACCTCATACACGGCCAGATCGATGTCGTCCTCCTGGAGCACGTTCTGCGTCGATGGCTGATTCCAATCCCTCACTGCCACACCACATTCGGTCGATCGGTCAGTCAGTCAGTCCTTCACGAGCGCCACGACGCGTGCGGACGTACCCAGCACGACAAAGTCGTAGTCTGATCGCGGCGAATGGTGGCCCCACCAGCGCGAGCCCCACCGGTACACGTTCATCACCTGCCGCACACGAGACAAATTAAATTTAGTTATGAATTAAATTAGCTAAATAAAAAAAATAAAAATAAAAATAAATACCTGGTCGGGCTGGATGCCGTGGGCTGCGACCACGTCGTAGATGCGCTGCATGAAGACCTTCTGCTTCGCCGCGCTCCACGGCCCGCGCTCGTCGTCCCGGTCCTCGAAGCCGACGACGACGGCCTGCTCTTGGTCAGCTGGCAGGTTGCTTGGCTGTGTCGCAGACCCCAGTTGCTGCCAGCGGAGGCGCTCGCAGGTGTTGAGGGCCTCGTCGAGGAGCTGCAGCCGGACGAGCTGGGCCTCGAGCCGTGCGTGCAGGGCGTTGGCCGCCGCGCGCTCGTCCTTGAGCAGGGCCGCCAGCGCCTTGGCCCGCTCCGCGTCCTCCTTGCGCGCCCGCCTGCGCTCCTCGTCGTTGCCGCCGCCATCGACGCCGGCGGCGCCGGCGCTGGCCCGCTCGGCCTTTTGCCAGTTGTCCATGCAGAGGGCGTGGCGCTTGCTGACAAAGTGACGCGCCTTCTCGAGGGCGCTGGCGAACGTCGCCCCCTCGCACACGTCGCAGAACCACTGCGGTCGATCATCGCGTTGGTGGTCGCGCAGTTCCTCGTCCATCTCGACGCCGCTCTATCTCCCTCTCGCTTTGGCCTATGTTGTGTGCCGACCTCAGGCATTTTGGGTGAACCAAACTTTATGAGAAAACGAAATGAAAGCAAAACTGAAACATACACCAATTTGGAATTGTTGTTGAGATTTTGGTTTCAGTTTCGAATTCGATTTTTGATTTCAGGCCACAAGCCGCGTTGCGACGAACATTGAACGAATAGATCAGGTGGAAGTATGCCGAAGGTGATTTCGCGAGGAACGACCGTCTCGAGCGGAAACGAGACCCAATTCACTGACGAGAAGATCTTTGTGTACTACTGCGTGTGCGGAACCCTATGCCTCACCGTCGGTACGACCCCCCCCCCTACTCCAATTCTCGATCCCTCTCGCCCCCCCCTCGCCCCTTTCAATTCTCTTTGCCCCCCCCCTCCTACAGCTCAAGTGTTGATGGCGAGGCACTGATCTCTTGGGGTGAGGACAGACACGCCGCTGGATAAGCTGCCGCGTAGGAAGACGGACAACGCCCACATCCTGCAGGCGGGCAAGCGCGAGTTCCGCTTCAAGACCCAGCCGCTCGAGCCCGTCACCTTCAAGCGGTACCTCTACCACACTCTCCAACGCACACACGCACACACGCACACGCACCGCACACGCACACTCATGCACACACCGCACAGCACATGAGCTCATAAGACAATGTCTCGCGTGCGTGGTGGCCGTGTGTGTGATGGAGCTGTGGGTGGTGATGCGCACAAACAGGGACAAGGGCTACGAGAAGCAGTTCAGGGCCGGATGCCAGGAGTGCGGCCTGCCCGTGTGCTACACCCCCAAGGAGAAGAACAGCCCCATCACCTACGTCCTCGCCGGCGCCCTTCGTCTCCAGCAATACGGCCTCACCACTGGTGCGTGGTCGTGTGTCGCGTGCGTGTGCGTGTGCGAGTCTGACGCTAGGCGTGTGTTCGTGACGCAGATCCGCTGCCGCTGGAGGAGATCAAGGAGCTGCCGGGCGTGGAGTACGACGAGTACGTGGCCGAGCAGCGCAAGGAGAAGCTACGCGAAGAGGAGGAAGACGAGGGCGAGGCCGCCACCCGTGCGCCTCTCAGGCTCAGCGACCTCCCGCGCCACGAACAGGAGCGCCAGATCCGCGAGAAGCTCAAGGCGCTCGAGCGCGGCGACGACGCGCCTCTCGGTTCCTCCTCATCATCCTCGTCGTCTTCGTCTTCTTCGGCTTCGCGACCTCCCGCCGTCTCCGCGGCCGTGGTGGTGGCGACGTCGCCCGCGCCCGCGACGCCAAAGGAGGAGAGCAGAGACGAGAGGAAGAGGAGCCGAGAGCGAGACGACGGCGAGAAGGAGAAGGAGAAGAGAGACGACAGGGACGAGCGAGAGGGCCGAGGCGGCGAGAGGGAGAGCGAGAGGAGGCGGAGGAGCAGGAGTCCCGAGGAAAAGCGACGCAGGAGGAGCCGCAGCAACAGCAGAGAGCGGAGGGGCCACTAAGTGCATCCTCGACGCGAAAGCACCCCGGTGTGTATGTCTGAGTCTGCCCACTCGACAACGCGCAGCGACCAACGATACACCACGATGAACTACACGACACGATGAGACAAGAATGGATGTCATTGATGTTGATGATGATGATGTGATTCATATAAGTTAAAGCAGTTCTACATAGTGACTGGGGAAGTAGCCCGTCGCCTTGTTGCATTCGCCATACCACCATCCGTCGCCCTGCACCCACCCCAACACGCACACACGCCACGTGAGACGATGAAGATGACTCGAAGATGATGCGTGTGGAGGACGCGTACCTTCTCGTCGTCTTTTTCGAATACAGTGACGACGTCTCCCTCCTTGAGGTCAATCTGGAAGGCATCCTTGTCCTGCACACACCAAACGCGATGATGATGGTGATGAGCATCAACGTGGTGGTGATGGTGATGGTGATGGTGGTGGGGAATGCGTACGCCGACAAAGCCAAAGAGGACCTTGGCGAGCGGATGCTGGGTGGAGAGGGGCAGCTGGATATTGAAGCTGGCGCCCAGCGACGACACCGAGAGCGACCGAGCGGACGAAGCGGTCGTTGTGAGCGTCGCGCCGTTGCCGGTGCCGCCGTTGTTGGCCGCCGCCGCCGCCGCAGCCTTTTGCGTAGCTGGAGGCGTTACCGACGGCGAGGCGGCGTGAGCGGCCGCGGCCGCGGCTGCAAAGGTCTGCGGCCCGCCGCCGGGCGGGAGAGAAGGCAGCGGTCGATTGGGTGCAGTGTTGTAGGACGACAACGCGCGGACCCGCCTCTTGGCGCCGCCCGAGGGCGACGACGCCGTCGATAGGGAGAGCGAGTTGGTCGGTGGCGACGACGTCGGAGAGGAGTCGGCCGACGCGGAGAAGCGTGCGCCGGAGACGGCAGGGAAGGAGCCGGAGTTGGAGGTACCACCGGCCGAAAAGCCCACAGAGTGGGGCGCGAGGGACGACGTAGAAGGCGACGGCGACTGCGAGGAGCTGGGCGCGCGCGGTCGCGCGGGTTCGTAGTGCGATGTGGTACCGCCGCGCAGCATGACACCAGACACAGTGCTCGCGTGGGCGCGCGTCGGCGACCCATCGCTGGGCGAAGAGACGGTCACGTCCGTGTTGATCGCCGTGCCGCCCTTGAACCGTTCTCCGGTCGATGCCTTCCGCCGTAGAACACCGAGTATGCCGCCGCCGCTGCTGGCAGCGCCGCCGCTATCGTCGTTCGGCTTGGTGTTCCTTCGCTCGAGGGGAGCGGTAGATGCCATGGGAACCGAGGGTGATGGTGGATTGCTGGTGCCGTGCGGCGTCGATTGGGACAGGGGAGAGGGTGGCGATGGCTGAGGCGAAGAGGTCAGCGTGCTCCCGAGCCGTCCCTTCTTCTTGTCCGACGAGCTCGACGACGGCGCTGACTTGTTAATGCTGCCACCTTCGTGACGTGGGGAGCCGACGCTTTCGTCGCCGCTGCTGTGATCGTCGCCGGACGCCAAGTTGTGCTTGCGAAGACCGAAGCCCTTGAACCCGCCGGGCAGCGTCTGGCTAGCGCGAATCGTGCTGCTCGCCCCGCCGCCGAGGCTGCCCGTGTTCCCTTCCAAGATGTTCTTGAGTTTGGGCGTCAGTGGATCCGCGGCCGCGCACTCGGCTATGGCGTTCATCCATTCCTGCCCATGGATAGGGAGAGCGACACATCAGCGTATGTTCGCACTCAACTTGAATCGCATGCGTGCGTGGCGTACCCTCTTTGATTCGGCTGAGTCAGTACAGATGACGACACGGAGCTGCTTCACTTGATAGGTCAACGACATCGCGTTCTTCACCGCTTTGCCTGTCATCACAGGGGAAAGGGTGAGTGCATTGATGGCGGGTGGTGGTTAAACTGAGAAGATTCAGATGTCGTACCGCCTTCGAGAGATCCGTCCGCCACGTCCTGCACGCGGCACTGCGATATGGGGATGTAGTGGTGGAAGTTGTACTTCTTCTTCTCCGCCTGGCACAGGAGGATGAGATCGCTGAACAGGAAGGCGGTCCGCTTGATCATCCTCTCCTTGTTGAAGGACATCTTGAAAAGCCCTTCCCGCTTAAACACTCGGTCGTCGTCCACGGTGAGGTCCAATCGCTGCGAGCAGGCCACACACGTTAGAGAAGTGAACGGGCCTGATGCCAAGCCAGCGGTCTCATCAGGAGCGCGTGAAGTTACCTCTTCGTCATCGCGGTAGATCAGGTTCTCGCTGACCTGCTTGATCAGTAGCTTGTTGTCGATCACTCGCTTCTTTTCGTTGGCCACGTTGATAAGCACCTCTAGCTTGTCGCGAGCCTTGGCAATGTCTGGATAGTCGGGATGGTCGTCAGGTGTCACTCCCATCAGTTCCTGAAGGGAAAACGTAACAGGTATGTTAGCAAGCCATGTCACGGATCGTCCTGAGTGCAGAGGCAAGCGTACTCGCAGCAGCAGCGGATACTTGGTGATTCGCTGGAAGGGTTTGATGAGCAGAGCATCGATCGACAGCTTCTTGCAGTCCTTGTGCTTTTGTGCGGCCTAGAGACGTCGCAACCAAACAGAATCAGTAGCTGTGAAGCATTGACACCAGCTGCTGCGTGCTGCTTCGTACCTCGCAGAAGCTTTTGAAGGCCTTTTGGTGAAGCGCCTCTTGAAGCGCTTCGCTCGCTATCTGCTGGTGCACGCAGACCTCCTCATACTTGTGCAGATAGTCCATCTGCGTGTCAACGCCAAGATTAGTAGCAACCCTCACTCTCGCAAGAGCGCTGCACAAGCTAGTGCTGCGATTCGCATTGGGTGTAGAAGGGCGAGCACGCACGTTGCTGAGGAAGACCTGCCCAAAGTATTGAGGTTCCGCAGCTTGACAAACCTGCAAGGCCCGGCTCATCTTGTCGCTACCGGCTTTGATGTCGGCGAAGTTGCCAAAGATGTCCTCCATTTGCCACTCCGTGAGGAGGGCCTCATCCGTATTGATGAGCGCTTTCAGAGGATTCGCGTAGACCTATAAGGATTGCACGCAGCGTGGGTGAACATCACGTGGCCTACGTCCACGCCACGAACACCCGCAGGTGTAATGCGAACGAGAGGTTCTCACCTTCATAATGCTGCCCAAGTCGTTAGAGTATTCTCGTTCCGTTTCGACGAGCTCGTCGATGACCCGCTTCCGTTTGTATTCGCGCTTCTCCTCGTCATTCATTCCGGCAATGTCGAGGGCCGTCGCCTTTCCTGGATAGCGACCACCACCACACCGCGAGGGTAAGTACGCTCCGTCTGATCCACACGATCAGGCAGATCACTTGATCCCGTACTTTGTACAGTGTCGTAAACCTCCTTGCCCAGGCCCCCGGAGAGGAGCTTCGCCGACTCGAGGGGTGTGCCGTTGGTGCCCATGCCCACTCGTGGGTCGATTCCGAGTTCCAAAATTTTGTCTACCATCTCCTTCTTCTGCGAGATGATGGCGTAGTGGAGAACGTTCTCATCATACCTGAATGAGCGACATACACGCGTGCAGAGCGAGATGGTGAGTCATTGCGAGTCGGGACAAGCTGTATGCCCGAGGCGAGGGGAAACGTACTGATTCTTGAGTGTCAGGTCAGGATTCTTGCTGAGCAGGAGCTGAAGCATGATGAAGTTGCCCTGGACGATGGCGTTATGCAGAGGAGTCTCGCCGTACTTGTTCTGCGCGTTGATGTCGGCGCCAAACTTCATCATGTAGTCGAGGCCCTTTTCGTTGGAGACCACAGCCTCGGGCAGTAGTGATCGTCGGGCAAAGTAGTGAATGGGCTTCATTCCGTCGTTGCTTGATCGCGACACATCTGCCCCCTTGACCACTATACAGAGGTGAGGTTAGCGCACCGGTACTCTCTCTCTCTCGCTTGCACGCAGGAGTGTTCGCGGGGTGTACCCAAAGTGACGATTGTCTCTGCATCGTTATTCTTCTTGCACGCGTAGTGAAGAGGCGTGCAGCCGTTGTTGTCCACGCAGTTGATGTCTGCCGGGCTGTTAGTGACCAGATAATCGACCAGCTCTCTGTTGGGCTCCGCTTGATTGCACGCCAAATGCAGCAGGCATCTGCTCGCAGAGTTCCTGGCCCGCAGCTCTTCCTCCGTGACTCGGAGCACCAACTTCTGCTTCTCCTCCGAGCCGTAGAGCTTCTTGATCTCGTTCCAGTCGCCAGCCTTGGTGAGCGACCACAGATCTATCCTTCTGTCTGTCTCTGCGCCCTCGTCTTCTTCGTCCTCGATTGCTGGTCCTGTTTGTGGCATGGTTGGGTGAGCGGCTGATAACGATTGTGCGCATGCAATGTGGCGCAGTGATGGCGGTACGTGTGAGGAGCTCGTAGATCTTCTTGCCGGCAGCAGATGTGTCCTTCTTGGCCAGATCAAGAGGACTGCCGTTCAAGCTTCCGGCGACGCTAGCGGTAGGGTCCATCCCCATCCTCAGCAGCTTGCTGATCATGTCCAGCTTCTGGCAAAGCACCGCATTGTGGAGCACACTGTCGCCGACTCTGATCAGTTGCAACGACGCGACAGAGAACACACACACATGAATCAGTTCAACTGGCAGAGCATCGTGGCGCACAAGGCCAAGCACAACTTCATCATCGGCCTGCATGCATGCACGGGACAGTTGAGGGGCTTGAGTCGGTACTTATTTACAAGGTTGACGTCGGCGCTTCTGTTGATGAGCAGCTCGAGCGTCGCGAGGTTGCCCTTCATGACGCAACAGTGGAGGGGCGTCTCGTCATTGACGTTCCTCGCGTTGAGATCCGCTCCAGCCGTCAACATCACGTCCAGCGCCTGCAGCAGTGGTATGATGATTAAATCTTCCATGTCTGAAATGAGCTTTGGGGGGAATTGATTACTCGAGCATTAGCTTCTAGCGTGTCCGGCATCAGGCGTTTGCGGGCAAAGTAGTGCATCGGCGTCGTGCCATCGGTATTGCATTGGTTTACATCGGCCCCGTGGCTCACTACGCGCTCAAGATTAGCTTTTTGATAGATCGAACGCTCGCGTGACTTGGAATTTGATTTTGGGGGAGGGGGGAAGATCGACTCTGCGTACCGAGCAGAGGGACAATGTTGCCGCTCTCGTCGAAACGACAGGCGGTGAGCAGCGGCGTCCATCCGGCCTTGTCGATGGCGTTGACGTCGGCCCCGAGGGAGATGAGGTAGGCCACCACCTCGATGTTCCCCCGCTCCAGACTGCACGCGGCGTGGAGCGGCGTGTGGCCGTCCTCGTTCCTCAGGTTGACCTCCTCGTCGGTGAAGCGATGCTTCTTCATCTCGAGCAGGTTGCTCGTTCTCACGAGCTGATGGATGTCCACCTTGGTCATCGGTCGCGTGGGGGCGCTGAGCGTGAGCTGCTTGTCGCTCGAGTCGTTCACCAGCACCGGTCCCCCGATGATCTTGTCCGAGGACGACTTGCTTCCCTTCTTGCTCGAGGAGGACGACGAGGTCGAGGAGGAGGTTGAAGTGGAGGAGGACGAGGCCTTTTTGTCCTTGTCCTTCCCCCTCTTCCCCACAGCTCTCAACGTCTTGAACATGATCGAACTAGATCGAGAGTCTTGTGCAAGAGCTGATGACCGGCCGGGAGTCTCTCTCCTCGATTGTCTGCAATCCCTTCACCTTCCCTTCTGCTTCTTCAGAGATTGCTGTGTCACACAGGACCTCTCTGCGCTGCTTCTTCGCCCCTCTCTTCCTTACTTCTTCCAACCCAGAGCCCAAGGTCCTCCTTGACCCCAAGGCACCAGTGAAGGTGTGTAGGTCGTTGGTGAGAGTGACCGTTCCCGCAGCTACCTCTTTTTAGGATCGTAGTTGGACTAAAATGGCAAGTTCGGTTCTGCCAACAACTCATCGCCCTGGCCTGTCTGAAAAGAAAGTTGTACTGGTCCCCGCAGGGTATGTACGTTGGCGCAGGGTTAGCCTTCATCAGCTATGGTTGTTGCCTTCGGGGTGCAAGATTTGCACGCAAGTTTACCAACATTGTTGTCGTGTTGTGCACTCAGGCCGGAAAGTCGTTTGCGCGCAGCCAGTCCTCTACCTCGTGGTGGTCGGCGTCGCGCGCAGCTTGCATGGTGGCCTCCTCCCACGGGCAGCCGTTGGCTCGGGCCCACTTGAGCACTTCGAGCCGGCCGCCAAAGGCCGCGTCGGTGCACGTACGCTCGTCCCACGGACAGCCGTTGGCTCGCGCCCACTGAAGGAGCTCCAGATGGCCGCCGTGGGCTGCGTTGGAGCAGGTGCGCTCGTCCCACGGACAGCCGCTGGAGCGTAGCCACTGGAGCACCTCAAGGTGACCGTCGAGCGCGGCGCTGTAGGCCGCTCTCTCGTCCCATGGACAGCCATGGGCGTGCAGCCACTGTACAACCGCGAGCCGGCCGTGCTTGGCGGCGATCTCGTACAAGCGCTGGTTGTCGAACAGGCAGCCGCGGTCGCGGCGCAGCCACTCCAGCACCTCCAGGTGGCCGCCTATGAGCGCTTGCTCGAGCGTGAGCTCTTCAGCGTCGGACGCCTGCTCCTCGTCCAGGTCGTACAGCCACCGGAGGATGTCGAGGTGGCCGGACCGGGCAGCATGAGCACACACATGCTCAATCTCGAGCACGCCACCGCTTGCCACGACCCATCGCAAGACCGAGAACCAGCCGTTGGCCGCCAGTCGTCCCCCGTAGTGCCAGAAGACCTCTTCGTCGACGTCTTCTTCGTCCTCCGTCACCACCTCGGTGATCACCTCAGCCAGCGCGGTGCCGTCCGATCGGCGCTCGACGGCGAGGATCTCCGACCACTGGCGGCACACGGCCCTGCAAACGGGCAGGGAGAGCCGGTCGACGTGGCGCAGGACGAGTCCCATCAGCTCCGGCGCGACTTCAACGACCCCCGGGGCTATGTCGCGTTGCTGCTGCTCCTCGGTTCTTTGCTTGGTCGTGGCTGGGGCTGCTGCCACAGTGAGTGCAGCTTCACTTGTTCCAGAGGCCTCCTCATCTTCCCTCTTTCTCTTCATGTGACATGCGGTGTTGGTTATGTCTTCTTCGTTGTGTGACGTTGTCTTCTTCGTTGTTTTGTTTAGGTGCATCTGACGGTGGTTTTATGTGTCAAATATTTTATTTTCACTTCAGCAGGCCTGGAGCAAGCCTGCCAGAACAGATTTACAGGAGAACATTGTCCACAGTGTCTTTCCATTGCTCTGGTTGACGTAGTAAGATAACATAGTCTCAAATATGAGACATCAATATCCATAATTCAGAAGTCCTCATATTTGGAGCAGGGAAGGGTGGAACAAGACTGATTTTGAGTTGCCTGGCTCCACTTCACACAGCACCATTAATGGTGGCCAACCGAGGCGGATCTGGGAAAAATCCACCTATTTTGTTCTGCGAAGATTGGTTTTTTACCTTTATTAGAAACAAATTTTCAATTTTGGTCCAACAAACACAAACTTCACCCACCGAACAAGCCGCACACCAAGCAATAATAATGGACAACACCAAACCTGAGGTGCGCGGCAAGCCCTGCTCGCGCTCGAGCGCTGTCGTCCAACCAACACTGAACTTTTTTATTTTATTTTATTTTTAAAACACAAAACGCAGGATATCAAGGGCGCGTGCGATGCGCTGGGCGACCGCATGAAGGGCTACGAGGCCGAGACCAACATCAGGCTCGACCCCACCAAGCCCTGGATCGGTGCGCGAACGGCTGTGTGTGTTCCCGGCGACGCCTTTTTTCCTTACTTTTCTCCTCTGCTTTTCTTTCTTTCCTTCCATTCTGCGCAGTTCGACTCGACGGTCACAAGTTCTCCAAGTACACCAAGTCCTTCGTGCGACCCTTTGATGTCAGGAGTACGTGCGCACTACCAACATTATGATGGTGATGGTGATGAATGCATGACGATGATGACTGTGTGATGCTAACTAAATTGTTGTGTCGCGCACACAGTCCACGAGGCGATGCTGGCGACGGCCAAGGAGCTCCTAAAGCACTTCAACCCGGTGGCTGTCTTCACCTGCTCTGACGAGATCACTCTCGTCTTCCCTGCCACCGTGCCTCAGGTAGGGAGCGGCCTCACCTGTTTGTTTGTGTTTGTGTGAGTGCATACGTGATCTGACCCGACCCTGCGGCGACCTCTTGTCACAACGAAAGCCCGGTGAGGAGATCGAGCCCGTTGATGCGACCAAGGTCAGCAAGAACGATCCCCAGAATGACATGCCCTTCGGCGGCAAGATCCAAAAGGTTCGCCTTCGGCTGCTGCGCATCTCGCCGCGCAGTTGAAGCAACGCGGTGCTGATGCTGTGTCTCTCTTTCATGTCGTTCTTATGCGCCATGTACAGATCAGCTCTCTGCTGGCCGGCTTCGCGACGGCGCAGTTCACCGCAGCCCTCAAGGCGGCAACGTTTGATGCGGAGAAGGAGCCCAAGGCAAGTGCTCTCTCAGTCTCATGCTTTTGCATTCGCTGATGGCTCGAGCGTGCGTGTACTAACGCTTTGCTTGCTGATTACACAGCTGACCGAGCACGTCAAGAGCTCCCTACCCTACTTTGACGCTCGCGCTCACAACGTGCCCACCAACGCCGAGGCGTTCGTACGCATCCCCTTCCACGCTCGGCTCAGCTCTCTGGCACTGCAACCACACGCGGCTCACGCACGGTAATGACAGAACAACGTTTACTGGAGGGCGCGATACGATTACCGACGCAACAGCATCGCTGGCCTGGCGCAGCACAACTTCCCGCACCGCGAGCTGCAGGGCCTCAGCACCACCCAGCAGCTGGCCAAGCTGCTCGATGAGAAGAACATCGACTGGAACGACTGCCCCGAGTGGTACAAGTTCGGCACCCTGGTCAAGCGCGAGGCCTATCTGCTCCAGACAACCACGCCCAAGGGTGAGGCGATTGAAGCCATCCGCACACGGTACGCACCTCCCGCTCTCTCTCTCCTTCACCCGACTCTCGGGCTCACTTCTTTTCACAGCATCGTGTCCATGCCCTTCACGCTGGACTCCTTCACCGCGGAGAACGTGCGAACACTCCTGTGCAAGGCCATCAAGTCGGACGAGATCAAGGCCAAGGAGGCCGAGATCGTGGCCGCCCTGGCCTCCGTCTCTGTCTCGAGCTAGATCCTTGCGATCCTCAAAGAGAGAGAGAGAGAGGGAAGTAAGGAGGAGAGATACAGCATCGTAACGTGACCGCGACTCTCTTCCGACAGTTGCGTCGAGGCGATCAGCACCGCGCACCGCTGCGCAGAGCAGTGTGCGCGTTCACGATGTCGGCAGTTGCCCCAACGAGCAAAATGAACGCCAATTTTGTTGGGCACCAAGCGACACAGAGGCCGATCGGCTTCAAATAACTGCACACAACACACACGACCCAAACCCCAGCCAGCCTAGATTGGTCCCCCCAGCGTCTTCTGTGTGGGCAGGTAAAAGAGATCTTGCGAGAGAGAAGAGAAGAGCAAAAGAGGAAGGAGGGGAGGCCAACTGTTGTGGATGTCATTCAACATGAAGAAGGCGAGCGAAAAACTGAAGATCTCGGCGGGCGTGGCGGGGGATAAAATGCGCATCCTCTCCCAAACGATGAAGGAGAAGACCTCCAACGTGCCCGTCTCCGAAAACATCAATCCCGAAATAGCCCAACTGCACAACGTACCCCCCCGGCTTCGCTTTCGCTTTCGCTTTTATTTTAGCTTTTCATTTTAATATATTAAATTATAAAATTTGCCTTTTGAAGAACAAAGGACAAGCGACTTTTTTTTCTCCTGATTAATGTTTTTAAATTTTTGTTTGCTTCCTAGTCAATTAGGACCACGAACCAGAACCTCAAGCTCATGCAAAAGGCCTCCAAGCAGGCGGCTGCCTCCTTTGAAGGTGCTCCCACCTCTTGAGCTCCTTGTTCATGTTCAATGTAGTGTGGTGCTGCAGTTCTTGTGTTGTTTGTGGTGACACTAACGCTCGCGCATGTGCATGCAACTCGCGTGTGTGCAGATTTCAAGAGGGCAGAAATGTCGATCGCGTCGGCTCTCGGCACGTTGGGCACCACCGAGTCGGCGCCTCTGTCCAACCTCTGCTCCGACCTCTCTGCCGTCATCGGCCGCCTCTCCGGATTGCTGGACATGGTACGTTGATGTCGCCCCAGCACTCGGCTGATCCAGGGCAGCGCACTCACGCGCACACGACACTGATTCGCCACATACAGAAAGCCAAGGACATGTCTCGAGTGGAGATGCCGATCACCCAGTTCCAGACGACTCAGATCAAGGCAGCCAAGGTACGTGCGTGCGTGTGTGCGTGTGTGCGTGCGTCAATCCGACTGACAATTGTGACTGACGCATCGGTATCAACAGGACATCAAGAACAGGTACGACAAGCTACGGATCCAGGTGGAGGCCACCAACAAACAACGCGTCGTCGAGGCCAACCTCGATCAGGCCTTCCAGCACATGACCGAGAGCACCATATACAAGCTGCGCGAGGTCGAGGCGCGCAAGCAGTTTGAGATCGCGGACGTGTGCTGCGACATGGTGACGGATCATATCAACTTCCTATCGCGGAGCCTCACCATCCTCAAGGAGCTCGAGCCCAAGCTCCAGCAGGCCAAGACCGAGTCGCAGCAGCGGCGCAAGGAATTCGAGGACAAATTCAAGGGCCCGCCGGTGAGCGAGCCCGCGCTCACCATCTCCACGGCCGATCGGCAGTCGCTCGGCCTCCCTCCTCTCCTTCGCTCCGGCGACAGGCCGCGCCACGTCGTCCGCAACTCTGCGCCCGCCCCAGAGGTTCGTTGTCACCTGTCACGTGTGCCGTGTGACGACTACTAAGTTCGTTCGTTCGTACAGAGGACCAAGGTCTTTGGCACGGAGCTCTCGGCACTCCTCAAGCGCTCCGCCAACTCTCGCTCGTCGAACGTGCCACCGTTTGTCGAAAAGGCCATCGCCTACCTCGAGGCCAAGGGTACGTACCGTCCACAGCGTACCGTACCTCTGCGTGCAGGGTGCGGTACGACCTACCACACGCCGCAACGTTCCCTCTAAGCGATTGCAATCGTGTCGTCCAGGGCTCGATGAGGAGGGCATCTTCCGTATATCCGGTAACAAAGCGACGATGGACGACCTCCAGCTCAAGATCGACTGCGGAATGGACTACAATCTCGAAGTACACCCACACCCGTGCGCCTGTTGACGTCTTCTTCATCCAACCAACACCTCTCTTGCGTCGCTGTGTGGATGATCACAGCAAGAAGTGAACGACCCGCATTGCGTGGCCGGTCTGCTGAAACAATACGTGCGCATGCTTCCGGGCAGTCTCATATGCGGCAAAGCCCAACAACGACTCTCCGCCGCAGCCAGTACTCCCCTGATTTCTTGCTCGCACGCTCACACGCACACGCTCACACGTGGATTCCTAACCCTTGCTGTCTCTGGTCTGTGGCAGGTCTCCGCGAAGAGGGCCTGATGACCGACTATCTGGCGGTGATGCTGCCGGCGAGTCTGCCTCGCGAGAACTACGACCTGCTCAAGAGTCTCTTCCTCCATTTCCACAAGGTCGTTCAGCACAAAGACGTCAACAAGATGGTACGCTCTCGCGCTCTCTTGCAAACACTGAGGTGTCTCACACCCCGTGCTGTGTGTGTGTGTGTGGCCAATCCCACACAGACAGAAGCAAATATGGCGACGGTGTGGGGACCCAACATGATGATCAACGACGACCCTATGAGCATGCAAGCCGGCAATCTGCCCGAGACCATCAAAACACTCATCAAGAATGCACCCACGATATTCACGGTACCCTTCACCACAATGCGCGTGTGCGCGCGTGCGCTGGAGCTGAGACGCCCGCGATCGTGGTGTAGGAGGAGAACCTTGCGCGAGCGAACGACACGTACGAGGGTAGCGCCGGATACGATCTGCAGCCTAGAAGCGCGGTGGAGCTGGAGCTGCGATCAGGCGACTCGCTCTTTGTCTGGCGTACCTTCTCACCTGAGTGGGTCTACGCCGAGAATCAAGGTTCGTCGCCTCTCGTCCTCACAGCAACGTTGCGTGTGCGCTAGACGCGAGCCTGACTCTCGACGTCCTCGCCTACAGGAGTGGTGGGCCTGGTGCCGCTGAACTACATCACCATTTAGTTCCGTCGCGGTCGACGACCATCCCTGTTCCTCCTCCCATCTCATCTCCTGTTTGTGTGTTGGCGCTCCGCCCCCACGCGACCCGCTGTACCACCTCCATCATCGACGTCGATCTGATTTTTTTGTACAAACCATATGTTTTGTTGTCAACTCTCGCCCTCAGTGTGAGCGCCGGCGTGCGTGGCGTGCAGTGTCGTGCGTGCGTGGAGCGCAGTCTAGTCTCGCGTTTGTCGTTGCATTCCTTACCTCCGTCACCCGATTACCGCCCGCTTAGTGTCCGCTCTTGCGAGACTCCCAGCCGACCTGCTCACCACCGGCTGCCTCGCATCTTCAACGTACGCACTACCGCCCGCTCTCCACACGTCTAACCATCACCACCAGCAGCAATGCGTCCTCAGAGAGCAGGCCCCGGCACCTCCAACTACACTCCCGGCAAGCTGGACGCGGGCAAGTCCATGCCCACGCCCCAGACTCAGGGCACACGCGTGCAAACGGCCGGTCCGGGCACCAGCGGCTACGTCCCGGGCAAGCAGGACATGGGCAAGTCTATGCCCACGCCTCAGACCCAGGACACGCGCGTGCAGGGCGTCGGCCCTGGCACGAGCGGCTACACGCCTGGAGGGCAGGACATGGGCAAGGCCATGCCCACGCCCCAGACTCAGGGCACGCGTGTGCAGGCCGCGGGACCAGGCAGCACCGGCTATGACCCGGCAAAGCAGGACGCGGGCAAGTATCTGCCCGCCAGCGGAGGCACCGCTGGCTTTGTGCGCGCTGGTAAGTTGTCTCGGCTAAGCATTACGACGCAGCCATAAGCATGCACGCACACTCACGCACGTCACACATGTCGACATGCCATCAAGAGAAAATGTCTCACACCGGTGGTGCCCATGGCTGTCCGTGCTAGGTTCCACGGCGTCTGGTCCCGGCACACAGAACCACCAGGCGTCAGCTGTCCCCGGATGGGCCACCAACGTACCTCGCTCCTGATGCATCGGCGCCGCCGACCAAGCT
>CDFA01021291.1:0-20189 GCA_000826305.1 Acanthamoeba healyi | reverse complement strand
CTGTAGGATCGAGTCCGAGTGGTTCAGCAGCTTGTTGCTGTACCAGTCTGTGGTCACACACCATACGCATCAGCAAGCCAGGCGTTAGCACGGCGCGAGTAAGGTGGCTTTGGGAGAGTCGGACGTACTGAGGAAGAAGCGGCCGTAGGGCGACGAGTAGTTGTCCCCGCCGTTGTCAGAGAAGAAGCCAGTGTTCTCGGGGTTAGAGTCATAGGTGCCTGTGATCGTGCGTGTCGCGCGCAGCCCAATGTCGTCAAGTGAGACATCGCATGCAGAGGTGTGGAGCGGAGGCCGTGGATGGGCGCTGGGGGTGCACGCACCGGCATTGTCGGGTCCGCCATTGCCCCAGTCAAGGTGGCCGACAGCCGCAGCGGCCCGGTCGAGATCAGCCAGCATGTACTTGTCGTAGCACTGGAATCTGAGTGATCGTCATATGACGCGCAGCGTTGGCTTACAGTTGTTGTGACAAAGCGAGAGAGAGAGAGAGAGGAACTCGTACTCGCCAACGCCGCAGTAGGACCACTTGCTCAGCTGGTAGCTAGGATAGCGCAACTCTCCTGCACGCACGAACGCACACAGCGTCAGTACATGCGGCGCACGACAGCGCACGCGGTGACGCGGATGAATGTTACCAGCAGGCCCCATGCCGACTTGGATCTGGTTGATGGTGCCCTTCTGCAGGAAGATTCGGAAGGTCTGCTCGAGGCTCGACATGTAGTCAGCGTAGATCTGGAGCGCGGTGCGTCCGGCAAGGACCGGCTGGTAGTCCACGCCGAGCGTGAGGTACTCCTCGTCCGCACCACCCTCGCGATCTCGGTAGAAGATGTCGGCTGCACGCGTGTTCAGGTCAGCACACAATCCGCACGCGCTCTTGTACACGCACGCACGCACACACGACACGCACAACACGCGTACGGTTCTGCTGGCCGATGCTGAGGACCCACGGAGGCAGCGGGATGAAGCACTGATCTCCCACATTGGTACCGCATTGGTCTGCAATTCGTGTAGCCATGTGGACGTTACACTGTTAGAAGCGGCAGAGAGACGCTGGCAGGTAGGCAGGCAGGCAGGGAGTGAAGAGTGGCGGCGCACGGAAGGAGGTCACGAATTGGATCTTGAGGCCGACCTGGTCGACGATGTTGACCAGCTGGAGATAGGACGTCCAGTTGTACCTCCTCGGGCCGGCGCGCTCGACCACGCCCCACCACACGTCGACCATAACACTGTGTACACACACAGCTGAGTTAGATAGCTCTCTTATTCCAGCTGGAGAGAGCGAGACGCCAGCGAACCCGTCGACACCGCCGCTCTTCAGCTGCTGCAGGTCTTGCCGGATGCCCGCCGGGTTGTTCAGTGAGCCGTCGTTCGCGATCGTGTCCAGCGGCATCATCACTGCACACCCACGCCCCAGTTTCGGTCCGGCGTCAGCGAACATGTTCTCTATCTCGCGCTCCCGATATTAAAAATAATAATTTATTTAATTTATAAAAAAAGAACGAGCGGTGCGAGAGGAGAGAAAGGAGGGGAGAGAGCGTACGATTGACTGGGATGTAGGCGTGGGTGGCCGCTACGCAGAGGGCCAGCACCACGAACAGGCCGACCGAGAAGATCGACGTTACCTCACAACCGCGCGCCATTTTAATCTCAGTCTCTCGCCTTGTCTCGTGAGACAGATGCGTGCGCAGACAGTCAAACGCCGCCACCCGAACTCGCACTCGAGTGTTGTTGGAGATGTGCAGCTCGTGCTGGGCCTAGGTGTGAGTTTGGGTTTTTGCACCGGCACACGACAATCGTGGATTACATTATCTGTCGACTTGTTGAGCTGTCGACATATGAAATTTCACAAGACCATTCTGTCGACACATATCTTTCAAAAATGATTTCCTGGTCGACATTAATTCAACCCTGCCAGCGATAGAGCGGCTTGGAGGGACCTGGCGGCGGTGTGGGCAGGCGAGGGCCGCCCTGGCGAGTCAGCTCGTGCATGTAATCGAGGATGTAGTACGAGACCTTCTCGACCCGCGGCTCGTGCATGCTCTCGTAGTCGGTGTAGAAGCTGAGCGTCGATGGGAAGTCGCGCTTCTTGAGCACGAACAGGAGCGGCTTGTAGCGTTCCTTCTCGCACTCCCTGTCGCACGCACACCAGACATCATCAGCGCCATCAGGACGTCGTCACACAACGTCGGTGTCGTGCGGGATGATCAGGGAGGGGAAGCATACCTGGCCCAGTCCTTCATCAACGGACAGCGTTGGTTGAGTTGGGTGTAGCAGAGGTCGATCTGCCGGCAGGTCTCCAGGAAGGTGGTCTTGACGGCCAGGTACGCCTCTCGGTAGTCCTCGTGAAGCTCCAGGAACCTCTCCTCCTCGCAGTCCCGCTGCGGCTCTTGTTGTTCTTCTCCTTCGCTCTGCTCTTCCGCCAGTATCTCGTCTTCTTCATGTTCTTGATCGTGATCGTCTGTTGAAGACGTCGCTTGGTCTTCGGATGGCGTCTGGGCGTCGGTGGTCGCTCTGCGCTCACGACGGAGGCGCTTCCACTTGCCCTTATCACCTCGTCGCGTTCGGGTCTGCTGGCGCGAGCGCCACTGCATGAAGAGCAGCACGAGCTCAAACAGGCAGCGCTCGCGCTCCATGGGGAAGTCGATCTCGCCATCGGCACCCTCCTCGTCGTCCCAGTCACCTTCCAGCTCCCACGTCTCCAGCGCGCGCAGCTTGGCCAGCCACAGGTAGGCTGGCGAAGGCATCACGACGCGCCTGCACGACGACGCCGACAGTGCGGGCGCGGTGGTGGCCGGCTGCGGCGCGCGGTCGCTGATGACGAGGCCCTTGAACGACAGCGGCGACTGCCTGCGCACCTTGCGCTCCATGGCCGCTTGGTCACGCAGGAGCTGGAAGCGCCTGGGAACTAGCCATCCGATGTGCGTGGCGGTGGCGTCGTCGCTCGCGTTGTGAGTATCCTGGTGGCAAGACTGGAACGTGGCCGCAGGCTGGCCGTCGAGGGCGAGATTGAAGTCGATCTCGGGGCAGAGCGGCGAGCTGGTGTCGCGAACGCCCACGAGCACCAGCGCGTCGTCCTTGTACTTCATGTCGCGTGGGTATCGGCTGCTTACCTAAAGATTGATTCACCACATGGACACGCCAAGGATGAGCTACATGCACTAGACGAGGCGCCCATCAGCATGAATCCGTACCAGCTGGAAGATGTAGCACCACGAAGTGTTCAAGGAATGATCGGTGATGCCTAGTGGGTGAATGTTAGTCCACTCAACGGCGCAAGAGGACAGGATGTCAGTGTCGCGCACGTACCTTGCGCTGCGTACAGACGCCAGAACTCGCTGACTAGGTCCGCCTGCTGAGTCGTCCTCCTCGTTTTGATGTGAACGAGCCACTTGCCGCTGTGCAAACAGCCATGCATGCGCGCAATGTCAGCGCACTGCCTGCAAAGCGATGGAGGAGACAGCGACGGCTGTGTTACCCGCGATAGAAAAGCACGCCGAGATGTCCGTCGATGACCTCGCGTGCCTCGGCCGAAGCCCAGTTGACGTCGCTCTGATGCAACGAGACGAAGAGTTACACTAGAGCCTCTCGAGAGTTACATGAAGCAGGGCCAAGCGGTACCAGATCTTCGATGCCGACTTGCTTGGCCTTGATGATGGCCCATACCTCATCCTCCTCCAGTCGCTTTTTGTCGCTGCCGGGGAACGGGTAGAGGCGCCTGTAGCGTGGGAATGCTTGAGCGACGGGACGCCAGGCAGCGCCGTCGCTACTGCGGGCCAGCACGAGCGCGCTGGTACACTCGAACGTGATGCGTGAGCTGGCCGGAGAGCCGATCTTCTCGCTTGACAGCACGACGAGCTGCGCGTCCTTGCTAGCAGCCAGCACCTTGTCGATGCCCTTGCCGGCTGAGGCGGTCGTCGTCCCGCCGGCGTCCATCAGCTCGACATTGATGTCCAGGTTCTTGATCAGCTCGTCAAAGCCGTGACGGGCAATGTAGTCAACGACCGCCAGGTGGCCGCCGCGCCGCGAGTCTTTGGTGGCCCACCAGTCGAGCTCGAACTGCTTGAAGGCCTGGGTGATCTCCTTGATGGCCGCCTCGGCCTTTTCACCGTAGCTGCGGTACCACTGGTGGAATGCATTCCAGTTGGGGAAGTGCGTGCGCATCAGCGTCTGTGTCACGTCGTTCAGCACGTGTCTGTCCGTTATCTGCACTTACACACGCGACGCGCACGGCAACACTGCATGCTCAGTATCATCATTTTGTCGTACGCCATACATTGCGCGTGTGCGGTGGTGTGTGCGTGTGGATACCGTTTGGGTGTTGGCCATCTGCAGGGAGAGCGCCCAGTGCTTGACGACGTAGATGAAGCGCTTCTTGGATCGCTTGATCTCTCCGTACTGCCAGTACTGCTTGGCGATGTTGTAGTTCTTGAACATGTTCTTACGCACCCCGCTGAGGAACTGCGCAGCGTGAGACGTGCATCAGCGCGCGTGTGTAAAGAGTGCAGGGCCAAACGAAACCTTATTAGCGCGATAGTCCCAGTGTAGCTTGTGTCGTTCCAGCAGTATGCCGTCCGGCGGGTACGACATGAACACGCAGACCTGCCGATTGGCCAATCGTTCCATCATTCAGTCTCTGTCTCAGCGCGCAACTACAATCGTAGGCTGGTGCATAGATACCCAGGGTACATGTTGATTGATGAGCTGCTGGAAGATGTTGACCTCATACACGGCCAGATCGATGTCGTCCTCCTGGAGCACGTTCTGCGTCGATGGCTGATTCCAATCCCTCACTGCCACACCACATTCGGTCGATCGGTCAGTCAGTCAGTCCTTCACGAGCGCCACGACGCGTGCGGACGTACCCAGCACGACAAAGTCGTAGTCTGATCGCGGCGAATGGTGGCCCCACCAGCGCGAGCCCCACCGGTACACGTTCATCACCTGCCGCACACGAGACAAATTAAATTTAGTTATGAATTAAATTAGCTAAATAAAAAAAATAAAAATAAAAATAAATACCTGGTCGGGCTGGATGCCGTGGGCTGCGACCACGTCGTAGATGCGCTGCATGAAGACCTTCTGCTTCGCCGCGCTCCACGGCCCGCGCTCGTCGTCCCGGTCCTCGAAGCCGACGACGACGGCCTGCTCTTGGTCAGCTGGCAGGTTGCTTGGCTGTGTCGCAGACCCCAGTTGCTGCCAGCGGAGGCGCTCGCAGGTGTTGAGGGCCTCGTCGAGGAGCTGCAGCCGGACGAGCTGGGCCTCGAGCCGTGCGTGCAGGGCGTTGGCCGCCGCGCGCTCGTCCTTGAGCAGGGCCGCCAGCGCCTTGGCCCGCTCCGCGTCCTCCTTGCGCGCCCGCCTGCGCTCCTCGTCGTTGCCGCCGCCATCGACGCCGGCGGCGCCGGCGCTGGCCCGCTCGGCCTTTTGCCAGTTGTCCATGCAGAGGGCGTGGCGCTTGCTGACAAAGTGACGCGCCTTCTCGAGGGCGCTGGCGAACGTCGCCCCCTCGCACACGTCGCAGAACCACTGCGGTCGATCATCGCGTTGGTGGTCGCGCAGTTCCTCGTCCATCTCGACGCCGCTCTATCTCCCTCTCGCTTTGGCCTATGTTGTGTGCCGACCTCAGGCATTTTGGGTGAACCAAACTTTATGAGAAAACGAAATGAAAGCAAAACTGAAACATACACCAATTTGGAATTGTTGTTGAGATTTTGGTTTCAGTTTCGAATTCGATTTTTGATTTCAGGCCACAAGCCGCGTTGCGACGAACATTGAACGAATAGATCAGGTGGAAGTATGCCGAAGGTGATTTCGCGAGGAACGACCGTCTCGAGCGGAAACGAGACCCAATTCACTGACGAGAAGATCTTTGTGTACTACTGCGTGTGCGGAACCCTATGCCTCACCGTCGGTACGACCCCCCCCCCTACTCCAATTCTCGATCCCTCTCGCCCCCCCCTCGCCCCTTTCAATTCTCTTTGCCCCCCCCCTCCTACAGCTCAAGTGTTGATGGCGAGGCACTGATCTCTTGGGGTGAGGACAGACACGCCGCTGGATAAGCTGCCGCGTAGGAAGACGGACAACGCCCACATCCTGCAGGCGGGCAAGCGCGAGTTCCGCTTCAAGACCCAGCCGCTCGAGCCCGTCACCTTCAAGCGGTACCTCTACCACACTCTCCAACGCACACACGCACACACGCACACGCACCGCACACGCACACTCATGCACACACCGCACAGCACATGAGCTCATAAGACAATGTCTCGCGTGCGTGGTGGCCGTGTGTGTGATGGAGCTGTGGGTGGTGATGCGCACAAACAGGGACAAGGGCTACGAGAAGCAGTTCAGGGCCGGATGCCAGGAGTGCGGCCTGCCCGTGTGCTACACCCCCAAGGAGAAGAACAGCCCCATCACCTACGTCCTCGCCGGCGCCCTTCGTCTCCAGCAATACGGCCTCACCACTGGTGCGTGGTCGTGTGTCGCGTGCGTGTGCGTGTGCGAGTCTGACGCTAGGCGTGTGTTCGTGACGCAGATCCGCTGCCGCTGGAGGAGATCAAGGAGCTGCCGGGCGTGGAGTACGACGAGTACGTGGCCGAGCAGCGCAAGGAGAAGCTACGCGAAGAGGAGGAAGACGAGGGCGAGGCCGCCACCCGTGCGCCTCTCAGGCTCAGCGACCTCCCGCGCCACGAACAGGAGCGCCAGATCCGCGAGAAGCTCAAGGCGCTCGAGCGCGGCGACGACGCGCCTCTCGGTTCCTCCTCATCATCCTCGTCGTCTTCGTCTTCTTCGGCTTCGCGACCTCCCGCCGTCTCCGCGGCCGTGGTGGTGGCGACGTCGCCCGCGCCCGCGACGCCAAAGGAGGAGAGCAGAGACGAGAGGAAGAGGAGCCGAGAGCGAGACGACGGCGAGAAGGAGAAGGAGAAGAGAGACGACAGGGACGAGCGAGAGGGCCGAGGCGGCGAGAGGGAGAGCGAGAGGAGGCGGAGGAGCAGGAGTCCCGAGGAAAAGCGACGCAGGAGGAGCCGCAGCAACAGCAGAGAGCGGAGGGGCCACTAAGTGCATCCTCGACGCGAAAGCACCCCGGTGTGTATGTCTGAGTCTGCCCACTCGACAACGCGCAGCGACCAACGATACACCACGATGAACTACACGACACGATGAGACAAGAATGGATGTCATTGATGTTGATGATGATGATGTGATTCATATAAGTTAAAGCAGTTCTACATAGTGACTGGGGAAGTAGCCCGTCGCCTTGTTGCATTCGCCATACCACCATCCGTCGCCCTGCACCCACCCCAACACGCACACACGCCACGTGAGACGATGAAGATGACTCGAAGATGATGCGTGTGGAGGACGCGTACCTTCTCGTCGTCTTTTTCGAATACAGTGACGACGTCTCCCTCCTTGAGGTCAATCTGGAAGGCATCCTTGTCCTGCACACACCAAACGCGATGATGATGGTGATGAGCATCAACGTGGTGGTGATGGTGATGGTGATGGTGGTGGGGAATGCGTACGCCGACAAAGCCAAAGAGGACCTTGGCGAGCGGATGCTGGGTGGAGAGGGGCAGCTGGATATTGAAGCTGGCGCCCAGCGACGACACCGAGAGCGACCGAGCGGACGAAGCGGTCGTTGTGAGCGTCGCGCCGTTGCCGGTGCCGCCGTTGTTGGCCGCCGCCGCCGCCGCAGCCTTTTGCGTAGCTGGAGGCGTTACCGACGGCGAGGCGGCGTGAGCGGCCGCGGCCGCGGCTGCAAAGGTCTGCGGCCCGCCGCCGGGCGGGAGAGAAGGCAGCGGTCGATTGGGTGCAGTGTTGTAGGACGACAACGCGCGGACCCGCCTCTTGGCGCCGCCCGAGGGCGACGACGCCGTCGATAGGGAGAGCGAGTTGGTCGGTGGCGACGACGTCGGAGAGGAGTCGGCCGACGCGGAGAAGCGTGCGCCGGAGACGGCAGGGAAGGAGCCGGAGTTGGAGGTACCACCGGCCGAAAAGCCCACAGAGTGGGGCGCGAGGGACGACGTAGAAGGCGACGGCGACTGCGAGGAGCTGGGCGCGCGCGGTCGCGCGGGTTCGTAGTGCGATGTGGTACCGCCGCGCAGCATGACACCAGACACAGTGCTCGCGTGGGCGCGCGTCGGCGACCCATCGCTGGGCGAAGAGACGGTCACGTCCGTGTTGATCGCCGTGCCGCCCTTGAACCGTTCTCCGGTCGATGCCTTCCGCCGTAGAACACCGAGTATGCCGCCGCCGCTGCTGGCAGCGCCGCCGCTATCGTCGTTCGGCTTGGTGTTCCTTCGCTCGAGGGGAGCGGTAGATGCCATGGGAACCGAGGGTGATGGTGGATTGCTGGTGCCGTGCGGCGTCGATTGGGACAGGGGAGAGGGTGGCGATGGCTGAGGCGAAGAGGTCAGCGTGCTCCCGAGCCGTCCCTTCTTCTTGTCCGACGAGCTCGACGACGGCGCTGACTTGTTAATGCTGCCACCTTCGTGACGTGGGGAGCCGACGCTTTCGTCGCCGCTGCTGTGATCGTCGCCGGACGCCAAGTTGTGCTTGCGAAGACCGAAGCCCTTGAACCCGCCGGGCAGCGTCTGGCTAGCGCGAATCGTGCTGCTCGCCCCGCCGCCGAGGCTGCCCGTGTTCCCTTCCAAGATGTTCTTGAGTTTGGGCGTCAGTGGATCCGCGGCCGCGCACTCGGCTATGGCGTTCATCCATTCCTGCCCATGGATAGGGAGAGCGACACATCAGCGTATGTTCGCACTCAACTTGAATCGCATGCGTGCGTGGCGTACCCTCTTTGATTCGGCTGAGTCAGTACAGATGACGACACGGAGCTGCTTCACTTGATAGGTCAACGACATCGCGTTCTTCACCGCTTTGCCTGTCATCACAGGGGAAAGGGTGAGTGCATTGATGGCGGGTGGTGGTTAAACTGAGAAGATTCAGATGTCGTACCGCCTTCGAGAGATCCGTCCGCCACGTCCTGCACGCGGCACTGCGATATGGGGATGTAGTGGTGGAAGTTGTACTTCTTCTTCTCCGCCTGGCACAGGAGGATGAGATCGCTGAACAGGAAGGCGGTCCGCTTGATCATCCTCTCCTTGTTGAAGGACATCTTGAAAAGCCCTTCCCGCTTAAACACTCGGTCGTCGTCCACGGTGAGGTCCAATCGCTGCGAGCAGGCCACACACGTTAGAGAAGTGAACGGGCCTGATGCCAAGCCAGCGGTCTCATCAGGAGCGCGTGAAGTTACCTCTTCGTCATCGCGGTAGATCAGGTTCTCGCTGACCTGCTTGATCAGTAGCTTGTTGTCGATCACTCGCTTCTTTTCGTTGGCCACGTTGATAAGCACCTCTAGCTTGTCGCGAGCCTTGGCAATGTCTGGATAGTCGGGATGGTCGTCAGGTGTCACTCCCATCAGTTCCTGAAGGGAAAACGTAACAGGTATGTTAGCAAGCCATGTCACGGATCGTCCTGAGTGCAGAGGCAAGCGTACTCGCAGCAGCAGCGGATACTTGGTGATTCGCTGGAAGGGTTTGATGAGCAGAGCATCGATCGACAGCTTCTTGCAGTCCTTGTGCTTTTGTGCGGCCTAGAGACGTCGCAACCAAACAGAATCAGTAGCTGTGAAGCATTGACACCAGCTGCTGCGTGCTGCTTCGTACCTCGCAGAAGCTTTTGAAGGCCTTTTGGTGAAGCGCCTCTTGAAGCGCTTCGCTCGCTATCTGCTGGTGCACGCAGACCTCCTCATACTTGTGCAGATAGTCCATCTGCGTGTCAACGCCAAGATTAGTAGCAACCCTCACTCTCGCAAGAGCGCTGCACAAGCTAGTGCTGCGATTCGCATTGGGTGTAGAAGGGCGAGCACGCACGTTGCTGAGGAAGACCTGCCCAAAGTATTGAGGTTCCGCAGCTTGACAAACCTGCAAGGCCCGGCTCATCTTGTCGCTACCGGCTTTGATGTCGGCGAAGTTGCCAAAGATGTCCTCCATTTGCCACTCCGTGAGGAGGGCCTCATCCGTATTGATGAGCGCTTTCAGAGGATTCGCGTAGACCTATAAGGATTGCACGCAGCGTGGGTGAACATCACGTGGCCTACGTCCACGCCACGAACACCCGCAGGTGTAATGCGAACGAGAGGTTCTCACCTTCATAATGCTGCCCAAGTCGTTAGAGTATTCTCGTTCCGTTTCGACGAGCTCGTCGATGACCCGCTTCCGTTTGTATTCGCGCTTCTCCTCGTCATTCATTCCGGCAATGTCGAGGGCCGTCGCCTTTCCTGGATAGCGACCACCACCACACCGCGAGGGTAAGTACGCTCCGTCTGATCCACACGATCAGGCAGATCACTTGATCCCGTACTTTGTACAGTGTCGTAAACCTCCTTGCCCAGGCCCCCGGAGAGGAGCTTCGCCGACTCGAGGGGTGTGCCGTTGGTGCCCATGCCCACTCGTGGGTCGATTCCGAGTTCCAAAATTTTGTCTACCATCTCCTTCTTCTGCGAGATGATGGCGTAGTGGAGAACGTTCTCATCATACCTGAATGAGCGACATACACGCGTGCAGAGCGAGATGGTGAGTCATTGCGAGTCGGGACAAGCTGTATGCCCGAGGCGAGGGGAAACGTACTGATTCTTGAGTGTCAGGTCAGGATTCTTGCTGAGCAGGAGCTGAAGCATGATGAAGTTGCCCTGGACGATGGCGTTATGCAGAGGAGTCTCGCCGTACTTGTTCTGCGCGTTGATGTCGGCGCCAAACTTCATCATGTAGTCGAGGCCCTTTTCGTTGGAGACCACAGCCTCGGGCAGTAGTGATCGTCGGGCAAAGTAGTGAATGGGCTTCATTCCGTCGTTGCTTGATCGCGACACATCTGCCCCCTTGACCACTATACAGAGGTGAGGTTAGCGCACCGGTACTCTCTCTCTCTCGCTTGCACGCAGGAGTGTTCGCGGGGTGTACCCAAAGTGACGATTGTCTCTGCATCGTTATTCTTCTTGCACGCGTAGTGAAGAGGCGTGCAGCCGTTGTTGTCCACGCAGTTGATGTCTGCCGGGCTGTTAGTGACCAGATAATCGACCAGCTCTCTGTTGGGCTCCGCTTGATTGCACGCCAAATGCAGCAGGCATCTGCTCGCAGAGTTCCTGGCCCGCAGCTCTTCCTCCGTGACTCGGAGCACCAACTTCTGCTTCTCCTCCGAGCCGTAGAGCTTCTTGATCTCGTTCCAGTCGCCAGCCTTGGTGAGCGACCACAGATCTATCCTTCTGTCTGTCTCTGCGCCCTCGTCTTCTTCGTCCTCGATTGCTGGTCCTGTTTGTGGCATGGTTGGGTGAGCGGCTGATAACGATTGTGCGCATGCAATGTGGCGCAGTGATGGCGGTACGTGTGAGGAGCTCGTAGATCTTCTTGCCGGCAGCAGATGTGTCCTTCTTGGCCAGATCAAGAGGACTGCCGTTCAAGCTTCCGGCGACGCTAGCGGTAGGGTCCATCCCCATCCTCAGCAGCTTGCTGATCATGTCCAGCTTCTGGCAAAGCACCGCATTGTGGAGCACACTGTCGCCGACTCTGATCAGTTGCAACGACGCGACAGAGAACACACACACATGAATCAGTTCAACTGGCAGAGCATCGTGGCGCACAAGGCCAAGCACAACTTCATCATCGGCCTGCATGCATGCACGGGACAGTTGAGGGGCTTGAGTCGGTACTTATTTACAAGGTTGACGTCGGCGCTTCTGTTGATGAGCAGCTCGAGCGTCGCGAGGTTGCCCTTCATGACGCAACAGTGGAGGGGCGTCTCGTCATTGACGTTCCTCGCGTTGAGATCCGCTCCAGCCGTCAACATCACGTCCAGCGCCTGCAGCAGTGGTATGATGATTAAATCTTCCATGTCTGAAATGAGCTTTGGGGGGAATTGATTACTCGAGCATTAGCTTCTAGCGTGTCCGGCATCAGGCGTTTGCGGGCAAAGTAGTGCATCGGCGTCGTGCCATCGGTATTGCATTGGTTTACATCGGCCCCGTGGCTCACTACGCGCTCAAGATTAGCTTTTTGATAGATCGAACGCTCGCGTGACTTGGAATTTGATTTTGGGGGAGGGGGGAAGATCGACTCTGCGTACCGAGCAGAGGGACAATGTTGCCGCTCTCGTCGAAACGACAGGCGGTGAGCAGCGGCGTCCATCCGGCCTTGTCGATGGCGTTGACGTCGGCCCCGAGGGAGATGAGGTAGGCCACCACCTCGATGTTCCCCCGCTCCAGACTGCACGCGGCGTGGAGCGGCGTGTGGCCGTCCTCGTTCCTCAGGTTGACCTCCTCGTCGGTGAAGCGATGCTTCTTCATCTCGAGCAGGTTGCTCGTTCTCACGAGCTGATGGATGTCCACCTTGGTCATCGGTCGCGTGGGGGCGCTGAGCGTGAGCTGCTTGTCGCTCGAGTCGTTCACCAGCACCGGTCCCCCGATGATCTTGTCCGAGGACGACTTGCTTCCCTTCTTGCTCGAGGAGGACGACGAGGTCGAGGAGGAGGTTGAAGTGGAGGAGGACGAGGCCTTTTTGTCCTTGTCCTTCCCCCTCTTCCCCACAGCTCTCAACGTCTTGAACATGATCGAACTAGATCGAGAGTCTTGTGCAAGAGCTGATGACCGGCCGGGAGTCTCTCTCCTCGATTGTCTGCAATCCCTTCACCTTCCCTTCTGCTTCTTCAGAGATTGCTGTGTCACACAGGACCTCTCTGCGCTGCTTCTTCGCCCCTTCTTCCTCTTTCTTCCCTCTCTTCCTTACTTCTTCCAATCCAGAGTCCAAGGCTCCTCCTTGACCTCCCAAGGCACCAGTGAAGGTGAGGTGTTGGTCGTTGGTGAGAGTGACCGTTCCCGCAGCTACCTCTTTTTAGGATCGTAGTTGGACTAAAATGGCAAGTTCGGTTCTGCCAGCCTGCTCATCGCCCTGGCCTGTCTGAAAAGAAAGTTGTACTGGTCCCCTCAGGGTATGTATGTTTACGTGGGGTTGGCCTTCATCGTCTCTGGTTGTTGCCTTCGGGTACAACACAAGTTTACCAACATTGTTGTCGTATTGTGGAGGTGACACCACTCAGGCCGGAAAGTCGTTTGCGCGCAGCCAGTCCTCTACCTCGTGGTGGTCGGCGTCGCGCGCAGCTTGCATGGTGGCCTCCTCCCACGGGCAGCCGTTGGCTCGGGCCCACTTGAGCACTTCGAGCCGGCCGCCAAAGGCCGCGTCGGTGCACGTACGCTCGTCCCACGGACAGCCGTTGGCTCGCGCCCACTGAAGGAGCTCCAGATGGCCGCCGTGGGCTGCGTTGGAGCAGGTGCGCTCGTCCCACGGACAGCCGCTGGAGCGTAGCCACTGGAGCACCTCAAGGTGACCGTCGAGCGCGGCGCTGTAGGCCGCTCTCTCGTCCCATGGACAGCCATGGGCGTGCAGCCACTGTACAACCGCGAGCCGGCCGTGCTTGGCGGCGATCTCGTACAAGCGCTGGTTGTCGAACAGGCAGCCGCGGTCGCGGCGCAGCCACTCCAGCACCTCCAGGTGGCCGCCTATGAGCGCTTGCTCGAGCGTGAGCTCTTCAGCGTCGGACGCCTGCTCCTCGTCCAGGTCGTACAGCCACCGGAGGATGTCGAGGTGGCCGGACCGGGCAGCATGAGCACACACATGCTCAATCTCGAGCACGCCACCGCTTGCCACGACCCATCGCAAGACCGAGAACCAGCCGTTGGCCGCCAGTCGTCCCCCGTAGTGCCAGAAGACCTCTTCGTCGACGTCTTCTTCGTCCTCCGTCACCACCTCGGTGATCACCTCAGCCAGCGCGGTGCCGTCCGATCGGCGCTCGACGGCGAGGATCTCCGACCACTGGCGGCACACGGCCCTGCAAACGGGCAGGGAGAGCCGGTCGACGTGGCGCAGGACGAGTCCCATCAGCTCCGGCGCGACTTCAACGACCCCCGGGGCTATGTCGCGTTGCTGCTGCTCCTCGGTTCTTTGCTTGGTCGTGGCTGGGGCTGCTGCCACAGTGAGTGCAGCTTCACTTGTTCCAGAGGCCTCCTCATCTTCCCTCTTTCTCTTCATGTGACATGCGGTGTTGGTTATGTCTTCTTCGTTGTGTGACGTTGTCTTCTTCGTTGTTTTGTTTAGGTGCATCTGACGGTGGTTTTATGTGTCAAATATTTTATTTTCACTTCAGCAGGCCTGGAGCAAGCCTGCCAGAACAGATTTACAGGAGAACATTGTCCACAGTGTCTTTCCATTGCTCTGGTTGACGTAGTAAGATAACATAGTCTCAAATATGAGACATCAATATCCATAATTCAGAAGTCCTCATATTTGGAGCAGGGAAGGGTGGAACAAGACTGATTTTGAGTTGCCTGGCTCCACTTCACACAGCACCATTAATGGTGGCCAACCGAGGCGGATCTGGGAAAAATCCACCTATTTTGTTCTGCGAAGATTGGTTTTTTACCTTTATTAGAAACAAATTTTCAATTTTGGTCCAACAAACACAAACTTCACCCACCGAACAAGCCGCACACCAAGCAATAATAATGGACAACACCAAACCTGAGGTGCGCGGCAAGCCCTGCTCGCGCTCGAGCGCTGTCGTCCAACCAACACTGAACTTTTTTATTTTATTTTATTTTTAAAACACAAAACGCAGGATATCAAGGGCGCGTGCGATGCGCTGGGCGACCGCATGAAGGGCTACGAGGCCGAGACCAACATCAGGCTCGACCCCACCAAGCCCTGGATCGGTGCGCGAACGGCTGTGTGTGTTCCCGGCGACGCCTTTTTTCCTTACTTTTCTCCTCTGCTTTTCTTTCTTTCCTTCCATTCTGCGCAGTTCGACTCGACGGTCACAAGTTCTCCAAGTACACCAAGTCCTTCGTGCGACCCTTTGATGTCAGGAGTACGTGCGCACTACCAACATTATGATGGTGATGGTGATGAATGCATGACGATGATGACTGTGTGATGCTAACTAAATTGTTGTGTCGCGCACACAGTCCACGAGGCGATGCTGGCGACGGCCAAGGAGCTCCTAAAGCACTTCAACCCGGTGGCTGTCTTCACCTGCTCTGACGAGATCACTCTCGTCTTCCCTGCCACCGTGCCTCAGGTAGGGAGCGGCCTCACCTGTTTGTTTGTGTTTGTGTGAGTGCATACGTGATCTGACCCGACCCTGCGGCGACCTCTTGTCACAACGAAAGCCCGGTGAGGAGATCGAGCCCGTTGATGCGACCAAGGTCAGCAAGAACGATCCCCAGAATGACATGCCCTTCGGCGGCAAGATCCAAAAGGTTCGCCTTCGGCTGCTGCGCATCTCGCCGCGCAGTTGAAGCAACGCGGTGCTGATGCTGTGTCTCTCTTTCATGTCGTTCTTATGCGCCATGTACAGATCAGCTCTCTGCTGGCCGGCTTCGCGACGGCGCAGTTCACCGCAGCCCTCAAGGCGGCAACGTTTGATGCGGAGAAGGAGCCCAAGGCAAGTGCTCTCTCAGTCTCATGCTTTTGCATTCGCTGATGGCTCGAGCGTGCGTGTACTAACGCTTTGCTTGCTGATTACACAGCTGACCGAGCACGTCAAGAGCTCCCTACCCTACTTTGACGCTCGCGCTCACAACGTGCCCACCAACGCCGAGGCGTTCGTACGCATCCCCTTCCACGCTCGGCTCAGCTCTCTGGCACTGCAACCACACGCGGCTCACGCACGGTAATGACAGAACAACGTTTACTGGAGGGCGCGATACGATTACCGACGCAACAGCATCGCTGGCCTGGCGCAGCACAACTTCCCGCACCGCGAGCTGCAGGGCCTCAGCACCACCCAGCAGCTGGCCAAGCTGCTCGATGAGAAGAACATCGACTGGAACGACTGCCCCGAGTGGTACAAGTTCGGCACCCTGGTCAAGCGCGAGGCCTATCTGCTCCAGACAACCACGCCCAAGGGTGAGGCGATTGAAGCCATCCGCACACGGTACGCACCTCCCGCTCTCTCTCTCCTTCACCCGACTCTCGGGCTCACTTCTTTTCACAGCATCGTGTCCATGCCCTTCACGCTGGACTCCTTCACCGCGGAGAACGTGCGAACACTCCTGTGCAAGGCCATCAAGTCGGACGAGATCAAGGCCAAGGAGGCCGAGATCGTGGCCGCCCTGGCCTCCGTCTCTGTCTCGAGCTAGATCCTTGCGATCCTCAAAGAGAGAGAGAGAGAGGGAAGTAAGGAGGAGAGATACAGCATCGTAACGTGACCGCGACTCTCTTCCGACAGTTGCGTCGAGGCGATCAGCACCGCGCACCGCTGCGCAGAGCAGTGTGCGCGTTCACGATGTCGGCAGTTGCCCCAACGAGCAAAATGAACGCCAATTTTGTTGGGCACCAAGCGACACAGAGGCCGATCGGCTTCAAATAACTGCACACAACACACACGACCCAAACCCCAGCCAGCCTAGATTGGTCCCCCCAGCGTCTTCTGTGTGGGCAGGTAAAAGAGATCTTGCGAGAGAGAAGAGAAGAGCAAAAGAGGAAGGAGGGGAGGCCAACTGTTGTGGATGTCATTCAACATGAAGAAGGCGAGCGAAAAACTGAAGATCTCGGCGGGCGTGGCGGGGGATAAAATGCGCATCCTCTCCCAAACGATGAAGGAGAAGACCTCCAACGTGCCCGTCTCCGAAAACATCAATCCCGAAATAGCCCAACTGCACAACGTACCCCCCCGGCTTCGCTTTCGCTTTCGCTTTTATTTTAGCTTTTCATTTTAATATATTAAATTATAAAATTTGCCTTTTGAAGAACAAAGGACAAGCGACTTTTTTTTCTCCTGATTAATGTTTTTAAATTTTTGTTTGCTTCCTAGTCAATTAGGACCACGAACCAGAACCTCAAGCTCATGCAAAAGGCCTCCAAGCAGGCGGCTGCCTCCTTTGAAGGTGCTCCCACCTCTTGAGCTCCTTGTTCATGTTCAATGTAGTGTGGTGCTGCAGTTCTTGTGTTGTTTGTGGTGACACTAACGCTCGCGCATGTGCATGCAACTCGCGTGTGTGCAGATTTCAAGAGGGCAGAAATGTCGATCGCGTCGGCTCTCGGCACGTTGGGCACCACCGAGTCGGCGCCTCTGTCCAACCTCTGCTCCGACCTCTCTGCCGTCATCGGCCGCCTCTCCGGATTGCTGGACATGGTACGTTGATGTCGCCCCAGCACTCGGCTGATCCAGGGCAGCGCACTCACGCGCACACGACACTGATTCGCCACATACAGAAAGCCAAGGACATGTCTCGAGTGGAGATGCCGATCACCCAGTTCCAGACGACTCAGATCAAGGCAGCCAAGGTACGTGCGTGCGTGTGTGCGTGTGTGCGTGCGTCAATCCGACTGACAATTGTGACTGACGCATCGGTATCAACAGGACATCAAGAACAGGTACGACAAGCTACGGATCCAGGTGGAGGCCACCAACAAACAACGCGTCGTCGAGGCCAACCTCGATCAGGCCTTCCAGCACATGACCGAGAGCACCATATACAAGCTGCGCGAGGTCGAGGCGCGCAAGCAGTTTGAGATCGCGGACGTGTGCTGCGACATGGTGACGGATCATATCAACTTCCTATCGCGGAGCCTCACCATCCTCAAGGAGCTCGAGCCCAAGCTCCAGCAGGCCAAGACCGAGTCGCAGCAGCGGCGCAAGGAATTCGAGGACAAATTCAAGGGCCCGCCGGTGAGCGAGCCCGCGCTCACCATCTCCACGGCCGATCGGCAGTCGCTCGGCCTCCCTCCTCTCCTTCGCTCCGGCGACAGGCCGCGCCACGTCGTCCGCAACTCTGCGCCCGCCCCAGAGGTTCGTTGTCACCTGTCACGTGTGCCGTGTGACGACTACTAAGTTCGTTCGTTCGTACAGAGGACCAAGGTCTTTGGCACGGAGCTCTCGGCACTCCTCAAGCGCTCCGCCAACTCTCGCTCGTCGAACGTGCCACCGTTTGTCGAAAAGGCCATCGCCTACCTCGAGGCCAAGGGTACGTACCGTCCACAGCGTACCGTACCTCTGCGTGCAGGGTGCGGTACGACCTACCACACGCCGCAACGTTCCCTCTAAGCGATTGCAATCGTGTCGTCCAGGGCTCGATGAGGAGGGCATCTTCCGTATATCCGGTAACAAAGCGACGATGGACGACCTCCAGCTCAAGATCGACTGCGGAATGGACTACAATCTCGAAGTACACCCACACCCGTGCGCCTGTTGACGTCTTCTTCATCCAACCAACACCTCTCTTGCGTCGCTGTGTGGATGATCACAGCAAGAAGTGAACGACCCGCATTGCGTGGCCGGTCTGCTGAAACAATACGTGCGCATGCTTCCGGGCAGTCTCATATGCGGCAAAGCCCAACAACGACTCTCCGCCGCAGCCAGTACTCCCCTGATTTCTTGCTCGCACGCTCACACGCACACGCTCACACGTGGATTCCTAACCCTTGCTGTCTCTGGTCTGTGGCAGGTCTCCGCGAAGAGGGCCTGATGACCGACTATCTGGCGGTGATGCTGCCGGCGAGTCTGCCTCGCGAGAACTACGACCTGCTCAAGAGTCTCTTCCTCCATTTCCACAAGGTCGTTCAGCACAAAGACGTCAACAAGATGGTACGCTCTCGCGCTCTCTTGCAAACACTGAGGTGTCTCACACCCCGTGCTGTGTGTGTGTGTGTGGCCAATCCCACACAGACAGAAGCAAATATGGCGACGGTGTGGGGACCCAACATGATGATCAACGACGACCCTATGAGCATGCAAGCCGGCAATCTGCCCGAGACCATCAAAACACTCATCAAGAATGCACCCACGATATTCACGGTACCCTTCACCACAATGCGCGTGTGCGCGCGTGCGCTGGAGCTGAGACGCCCGCGATCGTGGTGTAGGAGGAGAACCTTGCGCGAGCGAACGACACGTACGAGGGTAGCGCCGGATACGATCTGCAGCCTAGAAGCGCGGTGGAGCTGGAGCTGCGATCAGGCGACTCGCTCTTTGTCTGGCGTACCTTCTCACCTGAGTGGGTCTACGCCGAGAATCAAGGTTCGTCGCCTCTCGTCCTCACAGCAACGTTGCGTGTGCGCTAGACGCGAGCCTGACTCTCGACGTCCTCGCCTACAGGAGTGGTGGGCCTGGTGCCGCTGAACTACATCACCATTTAGTTCCGTCGCGGTCGACGACCATCCCTGTTCCTCCTCCCATCTCATCTCCTGTTTGTGTGTTGGCGCTCCGCCCCCACGCGACCCGCTGTACCACCTCCATCATCGACGTCGATCTGATTTTTTTGTACAAACCATATGTTTTGTTGTCAACTCTCGCCCTCAGTGTGAGCGCCGGCGTGCGTGGCGTGCAGTGTCGTGCGTGCGTGGAGCGCAGTCTAGTCTCGCGTTTGTCGTTGCATTCCTTACCTCCGTCACCCGATTACCGCCCGCTTAGTGTCCGCTCTTGCGAGACTCCCAGCCGACCTGCTCACCACCGGCTGCCTCGCATCTTCAACGTACGCACTACCGCCCGCTCTCCACACGTCTAACCATCACCACCAGCAGCAATGCGTCCTCAGAGAGCAGGCCCCGGCACCTCCAACTACACTCCCGGCAAGCTGGACGCGGGCAAGTCCATGCCCACGCCCCAGACTCAGGGCACACGCGTGCAAACGGCCGGTCCGGGCACCAGCGGCTACGTCCCGGGCAAGCAGGACATGGGCAAGTCTATGCCCACGCCTCAGACCCAGGACACGCGCGTGCAGGGCGTCGGCCCTGGCACGAGCGGCTACACGCCTGGAGGGCAGGACATGGGCAAGGCCATGCCCACGCCCCAGACTCAGGGCACGCGTGTGCAGGCCGCGGGACCAGGCAGCACCGGCTATGACCCGGCAAAGCAGGACGCGGGCAAGTATCTGCCCGCCAGCGGAGGCACCGCTGGCTTTGTGCGCGCTGGTAAGTTGTCTCGGCTAAGCATTACGACGCAGCCATAAGCATGCACGCACACTCACGCACGTCACACATGTCGACATGCCATCAAGAGAAAATGTCTCACACCGGTGGTGCCCATGGCTGTCCGTGCTAGGTTCCACGGCGTCTGGTCCCGGCACACAGAACCACCAGGCGTCAGCTGTCCCCGGATGGGCCACCAACGTACCTCGCTCCTGATGCATCGGCGCCGCCGACCAAGCT
>CDFA01021281.1:0-14188 GCA_000826305.1 Acanthamoeba healyi | reverse complement strand
ACCCGGCGATGAACGCCATCAAGCTGCTGAAGTTGTTCAACGCGTACAGGCACTGTGTGTCGCGCCAGTGCGTTAGCAGCGCCAGACAGGCGAGGAGTCCAAACGCAAGCGACATAGGATGAGGCGGAGGCGCGTCGCTCACCTTGGCGATGCTGACGATCTTGGTCATCATGCGCACGCGGTTGCGAAGCAGCTCGACCTTGACGATCATGGACGAGACCCAGCCAGAGACCACGTTGAACCGATCCACGAACGACAGCACGTTGGGCGACAGGTGCTGCAGCTTGGGGTTGTTCCACGCCTGCTGCAGCAGCTCCTTGTGCTGTTCGTCGTCACCGTCGTCGCCCGGGGCAATCACAAAACGAAGAGTTAGATCCGAGCGCGCGTGCGTGTGTGGACGCAGCAAGCGAGGCACACGAAAGAGCTCTGGTGGGAGGAGTGCACACCTTGATCTGAGCAAACATAGAGAACTCGATGAGGGTGATCTGTCGGGCGATCTCCTCGTCGTCGATGTCGAAGAAGTTGAGGTTGGGCGAGTACAGGTTGCGCGGGACCTTGGGCGTCGGCGGCGCCTGCGCGAATATCCGCTCCAGCTTCTTCGGGTCGGCCGACGTCTGTGTCACCGCCCGTGCGCGTACTGAGTTGAGCCTCGTCTGTTGCAACAGAGAGCGAGAGCGAGAGGAGAGGGTGGTGGTGCACCTTCTTGATGAGCGTCTTGGCGAGCTTCTTGGCCAGCGGGGAGTGGCCGTCGGCGGGCAGGGAGAGCTGGATGAACTTGTTGAGCTTGGTCACGAGGAAGGCGTCAAAGTCGTCAAAGCACGTGTCGAGCCACTGATTGAGGATGTTGACCACGCGAAACTGGATCGGGAACACGACCTTCTCCCGCCACTCTGTCTCGCTCATCCCCGGTTCGCACGTGGACGTGGGCACATGATACCTGGTTTGATTGCACCGCACGCACCGACACACAAGCGCGCACACACGTGTGTGAGATCGGACGCTGCGGTGAGTGAGAGGAGAGAGGAAAGGTACCGCTCGAGCAGCTTGTTGAGCAGGACGACCGGAGTCGTGAAGGACTGGTAGGTGATGAGGAAGGCCTGCATGAACTTGGGATCTGGTGTCACGCACGCACGAGCCAGACGAAAGGCAACGCGTGCGTGTGAGAGGACGCGGGGGACGCCGTTGACGCTGCTGCGTGATGGCGGATGTACCGTAGTCTTCGGAGCTGGTGGTGGCAGTCATGCGCATCACCAGCTTGTTGAGCGTGGCGGCGGACACCTTGCCCGTCTTGGAGTCGATCACGAGGTTGTCCGAGCAGTCCGCCGGCTCCTTCCAGATGTTGATGCCCAGACCGGCGCGCTCGGCGGCAGCGATCCACCCCTCGTCGAGCTCGCCCGCTGCGTTGTTGTCGTCGCGCTGCAGATCCTCCTTCTCCGCCAGGTCAAGGAACTGAAGCAGCTCCTCCGTCACCTTACCGGTCTGTGCGCAACACACACACACACGTTTAGCGCATGCGAGACGAAGGACGGGCGACAGAGAACCCTCTCACCTTCTGACCGGCGTCTCGTCGACCGATCTCGACCTGCAGCGAATCAAAGACGCGCGTGAGTCTCACGCGTCGGGGAGGGGAGGGGGAGTATGTGTACCGCTGATCGCTTGGGCTCTCCCTTACGTCCGACGGCGGGGCTTTGGATGCCGCCGATGGACGTGGAGGAGGACAAGACCCGCACGAGCTTGTTGACGAGCACCAGCGACGCGTCCCCGCCCGAGAATCCGTTCTCGCGCAGTGACTTGGCGAGGTCCATTCTCCGCTCTGTCCCCGCACGTTGCAAGCGTCAGTTGCCAACACACACACGCACACACACACGCTCACGCGACCTATGGTGCACGGCAGCGGACGTACTCGTGGCCTTGGCGAACACGCAGAGCGTTGATAGGTTGCGTTGGTTGAACTTGAAGAGGACGTGCATGCTCTTCTTCTGGCCGAACGCCATCAGGATGTCCTTCAGCGGCCGCGAGTAGTCGACGAGGTGGACCAGCTTGCTGCCGTCCACCAGCTCGAACGTGCAGACCTCCTTGTGGACCCTCAGCGACAGCTTCAGCGCCGTCGACTTGTCGGCCTGCAGGTGTTGGAGACCGCGAGTGCATTAGCAAGTCACGTGATGACAGCGGTCGCAAGGAGGCAAGGTACCAGGGCGAGGTAGCTCGACATCGGACAGCCGGCCATGAGCCACAGCCCGTGCGGCTGATCGGCCGACGAGTGCCACAGAGACAGGTTCTGCGACTTGGTGTAGGCTGCCGTCCGCGCGCGACACACACACAAGGTCAGTCTGTGTGCGGAGAGTCAAAGCGGAAGCGATGTGATGTGAGGCTACCCTTGATGTGTGGCGGCTTGTTTAGAATACAGTGGAGAAGGAGCTCTCCGACGGGACATCGAGGCTCGACGTCCACGCTCAGGCACTGCCCGTTCTTGTAGCTCACCCGTATTCGGATCGGTCGGACTTGGAAATCAATCACGCTCTGTGCGCGCAAGGCAGTGTCGGAGTGAGCGCACGCGCACGATGTGACACAAGAGCGCTCACAGCCGTGACAACACAACGCGCGGGAGTTGAGCGGGAGGCCTGGCGTACTGTCTGGGTGAGGCCGTAGGAGGCGAGAGTGCGGAACGGCGAGAGCCAGGTGGCGGTGTTGCCGCCAAAGTGAGGACGGGTGAGGGTCGATGAGAGCGAGGCGGTGCCGGCGGGCGAGGCCAGGTTGACGAACGAGCCTCCCAGCCCCGCGCCGCCTCCACCGGCAAAGAGCCCGAAGCGGCGACCGAGCACGGCCGAGTCGTTGTCGTCGGATTCGATCGCGAGCCACTGCTGCTCCCACCACCTGATCTGCTCTTCGATCCGCTGCTGCTCCATGCCAGGCACGTCGAGCGACGGCCGAGGAGTGAGACCACCGGCCTTGGCGCCCGCTCCGTCGCTGCCAGCGGTGTGGCCGGTCGCCTGAGGCGTGAGCGAGAACGAGAACTTAGTTGATACAAACACACCGCATTGGTGTGCACGCAGAGTGAAGGCGTACGAGTGGCTCGGGCGCTTCCTTGCTGTGTTCGTGTCGCAAGTGCTGGAAGGCAAAGGAGAGGGCCTCTTCGACGAGGGTCGAGGCCGAGTAGGCAAAGGCGATGGTCCTGCGCTCGGGCTGCACTCGCGCCTCCAAGATGGGCAACGCATGGCGGTCGGGTCTGTCATCACAGCAAAGAGGACGATCTCCGATGCGTGAGCCGAATGAATCCAAGCGATCGATCTCAGAGCGCAGCAGGGGATCGTCGTACAGATTGACTCTGATGATGACCGTGTTCGGCGTGACGGACTGCCTGGCGGCTGCACCTCCGATGGACTTGAGCACAAGCACGTCCTGGAGCCAACGCACAGACCACAACCAAACACGACGCGATGCTGAGCAATGCGTGGCTCTCAGTAGCGTGAGCTCAAAAGAGTCTTTGGCCGAACCTCGTCTTCGACGCCGTAGCTCGTGACGAGAGCACAAGGATCACGTAGCCAGACGTCACCCTCTTCGTCCTTGGCTTCCATGCAGAGGCATCGCACCGCTCCCTCGCTCGAGGCGTTCTCCGCGGTGGCCTCGCCTGTGACCGCGCGCTGCCAATCTGTAACGAGCGATGGATCGCGCGCCAGCCGGGCAACCTCCTGAACGACTCACGAGCGAGCGAGTTGGTTCGTGTCCATTGCGTGCGTGAATGCGCGCGTGCGATTGTAAGACGAACCTCCATGACATCGCTCACGGTCGAGCTCAAGGGATGGAACGGAACGCGGAGAGCGTCTCCTTCTCGAGGGCTCCTCGGAGACTCGTCGCCCGCACGCGGACGAGCCAGGCGCACGCGTACGTGTTGCCTGGCTGCTTTCCCTCGTCCAAGCGACGTGACGGCGTCCTTTGCCGAGTCACCGCCCTCGGCGTCTCTGAACGGCCCGTACTCGATCACCGACCTAGGTCCAGGCGTTGATCGCGTGCTAGTGTCAGTCGCGCGCGCAGCGCCTTGGAGTGTGCAGGTCGGCAGAGCTGTGGACGTACCCAGAGTAGAGCGGGTACGACAGCGCATCGGAGGTGTCCTGAAGCAGCGTACGCTGGCTGTTGTAGGAATCGCACAAATACAAGACCCAGCCCTGGGTCTGCACAAGAGAGAGAGAGAAGAGAGAAGAGAGCACGGTTGGTCTTGCACAGCCAGCAAGAGTCTAGACATTCGTCGTGACAGTGCCAAAGGGCGCAGCGTACCTGAGAGGCGGGGATGGCCAGACCTTGGCACAGTCGCCGCTTTATCTCCGAGACCGAGTCGTCCGGTCCGATGTTGAACGTCAACTGGACGCCCACCGCTGGAACCGCCACGCGACAGCTCACACCGCCGGTTCCTGAAGCGATTGCATAGAGAGAAGGGGAAGGGAGACGCATTGTAAGTGCTAGAGACAATCAACCAGGAGGAGCACGAGGACGTGAAGCAGAGGGCGAGGCGCACGCGAAGAAAAGAAAGTGCTGGCGGCGTGGGCCGCGGCTGCTTCCTCGCGCGGTCGGAACTGAAGCGAGTCCTGATGGATGATGGTCAGTCAGGAGTGTGCCTCGCGTGCATGTGCGCCTCAGTTGTGGGAGACAAGGCGAGGAGGAGAGGGCACCTTGAGCGAAAGGCTAAGCGGAAGGATGAGTGACGACGGCTCGAGATACGTGGCCTGCTCCTTCTCCAGCGCATCTGCGCGCAGCAGGAAGAGTCCGTAGCCTTCGAGCGATGACAGCTCGGGCCTCTCCTGCACAACCGACACGCACGAGACGTTAGCGCGCACACACACGCGTGAGCCTCTGTGAAGCCGGCGGTTGCGCGCGTACCCCTTTGTTGTCGTGCAGGAACTGAGCGATGGCAGCGATGAGATCCTCCACGGTGGTGCTGAAGTCGACCTGGAACCGACGGACGTAGTGCGATAGCACAGCCGTCGGACCCTCGCCGTGCTGTGCCTGCTGGTCGTCGCCGGCTCGGCGTTCGCCCTGATCCTCTTGCACCAGGGCCGCGAGTACGGGATGCACCGCGGGCGCATCGGCAAAGGAGACGTTGACATGGATCTCAGGCTCCTGCACCACCTTGTGCGGGTTGATCCGCAAGTGCAGCGTGTCCTGTGCACAAGACTCACGTCAACATCAGCGGTGGCGTGCGTGCGTGTGCGTGCGAGTGTTCGTACCGTCGGTGCCAGGTCGTACTGCGAGAGGGTGTCGTCGCCGTCGAGCCAGAAGCCGTCCTCGGAGGCGGCGGTGACGCTCTCAGCCGCCGTCGAGTCGAGCGCTTGGTTGCGAGAGGTCGGGAGCTGCATCGTACTGGTCGACCTGTAGGTCGATCTGCTGCTCCCCGGACGGCCCACCGCCACGTTTCCCGAACTGCCCATCAGGCTCGCTGTGTGTGTGTGTGTGTGTGGGCGAGCACAAGGATCAGCTCGACACGCTTAGCAGTGTGTACATTGCAGTGTTGGACGCGTACGATCGCTTGCGCCAGCAGGACGAGCGGAGCCGCTGGTCGGGGAGTTGGGTCCGGTGCCGCTGTTGAAGAGCTGGATCTTCTCCTTCACGTTCGACGAGCTGGAGCCGAGTCCCGTGGCAACAGCGCCGCCCGATGACGTGAGGCTGGACGAGGCGTCGCCTCTGTGGGAGCCGCCGCCGCCGCTCTCGCCCACTGTACCGTATTCTCCGGATCCATACGACGCGGACAAGTCCGTTGGCGCTCGGCGCCGCCGTCGCCGCATGCCCTGTGTGGTGGCCTCCTGGAGCGAGTACTCTTCGGGGTTCTCCTCCGCGCCCAGATACTTGCCCACCAGGTACTTGACCGCTTCCTGCCAACAGTTCGGAGTTAAAATCCCCACATACACGCGCAATGCACACTCAAGGCCAAGGACGTCACACACACGCACACACACACACACCTTGACAGTCGTCTCGTAGTAGTACTTGAGCGTGAACTTGGCGGCGACGCCCGCCGGCGCGTTCTTGGAGTGCGGTTGGACTTTGATGATGTGTGGCCGCTTCTTCCACTGCAGCAGGTAGCGCTCGGGCGGCATCGAATGCAGTCCGTACGCAGCAAGCTGCTTTTCCCTGTGATGGTATGTGCGTGCGTGCGTGCGTGGTGCAGCGGCGCTTGTTAGAGGCTGGGCGTGAGAGATGCGATTGGATCGTTCGGTGTTCGTGCCTGTCAAGCCAGAAGCTGTCGGACATGCTGGGCGAGAGAAGCGGTGACGACGCGAGGAGCGAGGGCGACATCGCCTTCCCGCCCGCAGCGCCCCTGAGCACGCAATAGAGATCAAAGTCGAACAGCTCCTGCACCCTGCGCCATCAACACGCACGCACGCACCACGGCGAGCATACAAGAGGTGAGACTGGCGGAGCTGGAGTGCATCGAGAGCTGAGTGATGCGAAATGGCTACCGCTTGTATTCCTCGGCGATGCCCTCCACGATCACCTCGGCCAGATCGCTCCCGAGCGCGGTGGGGTCGACGATGATGGGCTTCTTGGTGCCGTCCTCTAAAGTCACGATCAACGGTGGCGGCTTCTTCCTCAGCTCCACCACTTGATCCTGCGCACGCGTTCCCGATCAGCAACGCAATTGCACGCGCGCGTGCAGTGGTGCGCGTGCAGTGGTGCGCGTGCGGTGGTGCGCGTGCGTGTGCGGTGTTGCGTGCGCGTGTGCGTGTGCGTGTGCGGTGGTGCGTGTGCGTGTGCGTGTGAATGAGAGACGCACTGGACGGATGGTGTAGGAGGACAAGAGCCGCTGATTGTCGAGCCATCGAGCGGGCGGCGTGTTGGTGAGGGTCGGCGTGAGCGACGAGTCGACAGACAGCGGCGAGCTTGACGGCGAAGACGACGACGATGGCGAGGAGGACGCGGCGTAGGTCGAAGCGAACGGATTGCCGAACGAGGGGTCGACCGCGAGCGCCAGGCCGTACAGGCTGCTGGCGTCGTCGCCCAGCGGGCTGCGCGTGAACAGCTGCTCGAGGGCGGCCTGCACCGTCGTGTCGACGGGGAACACCACCATGCGCACCATGCGCCGCTCCGGCACGCCCACGCGCACCATCAGGTCGTGCTCCTTGCCCTGCTCCTTGCTCCTGTCCCGCTTGTCCTTGTCCTTGGGCTTGGGCTTCTTGGTCTTGTACGGCCCGATGGGCACGACGTCGGACGACGACGACGGGCTGGTCGGCGGCGAGAACGGACCCGGCCGCGGCCGACGCTGCACGCCGCTGCCGCCGCCGCCGCTCTCTTGGCCAGCTGCCCGCTTGCTCGCCTTCTTCTCCTTCTTCTCACGCTTGCTGCTCTTCTTCGTCGCCTTCGTCTCGCCGGCACTGACTGAGGCCTCGCCCGCCGCCGCCGCTGCTGCGTCGAGTCGCTGCTCTCCCTGGAGCGGCGTCGGCGTCGGCGTCGAGTCAGAAGAGGCAGAGCCGGACGATTTGCTGTCGAGAGATGGCTGAGCCTCGGCCTCTGCCGCTTCGTCGACGACAACGACGACGGGTTGGGACGAGGAGGAAGAGTGTGTGTCGCGTATGGCGTAGCCTCCGGCCTCGGCCGCAGCCTCGATGTCCGCCCAGGCGAGGGGCCGCTGGCGGTAGGACGAGATGCCACGATTCGTCGATGTTCGCTGAGGACTCTCCTGCGATATCGCCGGCGTCCACTGGCGCTGCTCCATCTCCTTCCCTCCTTCCTCTCCCTCCCTCTCTATCTTGTCCCACCTCTGCCCTCTTGTGTATTCGGCCTCTCCTCCAAGGTTCTGACCTAACTCGCCCCCTTCTTTCTTTTGTCGTCTTCGCTCTTTCATTTGTGACCCCCCCCCCTTCCATTATTTGTCGACACATGATCTCAACCTCATGGCCTCAGCAGGTAGCAAACTAGTACCTCTTGTCTATCCTCCACAACAAGCATCGGGCCACAACCCGGTTTTGTGTTTGTGTGCTCAGCAGCAGCAGCAAGTATTGTCTTGTGGTGCTGATGCTGATGATGAGAGTAAGCAGCGCCAGGAATTGCTTATTGAGTTGTCTGTGATGAACTGGTGATGCTGATGGAAGCAAGAGGGAGGGGAGAGAAAAAGTGATCACCTAAAATCCCTCGACAGGCTGGGCAGGAGGATCCTTGAGGAAGAAGATCTTCAACCTGTGTGGGGATGGTGGCGTGGTTGTGGTGGTTGTGATGGTGTAAGTGGAAGACTTAAACGTCATTGAAGAGGAATGGGGGAAGAGCGGAGAGCGGAGAGCTCGAGTAGAGAGAGAGGGACCTGAAGGCGTCGACGCCGTTGAGGTAGTAGCGGCAGAGTCGCTTGTCCTTGATGAAGCCCAGCCTTTCGTAGAGAGCCAGCGAGCCCTTGTTCGTCACCTCGGTCTCCAGCACGACCTCATCGCATCCGTCCTCCTTCATTGTGTTGATGGCCCTCGTCACCAGTTGCGATCCTGGCAGCACGCACACGGCCGATCACACTGATCAGCCAATTGCTCAAGGACATCTACGATGCGAGCGAGCGAGCGACGAGCGCGCGCGTACCGATGCCCTTCTTTCGGTAGCCGTCCTCCACGGCGAGCATGGCAATGTACCCTCGATAGCTTCCCCTGTGGTTGTCCAGCTTGCACACGATGCTGCCCACCATCCGGTTGGAGCTGGCATCGAACGCCTGATCGCCGCGCGTGCCAAGGAGACAACGCGTTAGCCTCGGATGAACCGCACGCACGGCCACAACTACACCGCACGGTGTACAACACAGCATGTGCACTGTGAAGAGCGGGCGTTGGCCGTGGCCAACGACGTGTACCAGCACGCAGAGCCGGGGCCAGTTGTTGATGAAGTAGCGATAGGTGTAGATGGAGTAGGGTTCGGAGAGGTCCTTGGCGAACAGGTCCATGATGGCCTGCATCTGCGACTCGCCCTGGTACGTGTCATAGCGGATGCCGTTCACTTCTGCCGGCGCCTGCTTCTGCTGCCTGTGCGTGCGCACACACGACACGCACACGCATGAACTCTCTCGATCAGATATTGCCACTGCCTGCCGAGAAGATCGCAGGTTGCACCACAAACCACGCGAGGGCGGGGGAGGGGGCGGGCACGCACGGCAGTTTCGCATTTTGACCCTCCGGAGTCGAATTGGAGGCGGCCGCGCCCTTCTTCTTCCTTCGCCGAGCCTTCTTGACCTTTTCGCCCTCGAGCGTCGCTGCCGCAGTCGCAGCAGGCGTGTCCTCCCCCGCCGGCGCCGTACCGGATTGCAGCAGCTCTGATTGCGTCGTCGCGGCCTTTGCCTCCTCCATCTTTCTCTCTGCCCCCAATCAACAAAAAAATAAGAACTTATTTTGTAAAAGAAGAAGAAATGCTAACTAAAATATTTCTCATTAATTTTCTCTTACCAGGTCGTGGAATGTCAAGTACGTTTATTTGTTGTTTTACCTTTCCTTGCTTTTTCTTTTGTAGCACTGTGCTTCCTCCACCCCATTCGATCTCTGCTGCGCACCCTCGAGCGATCTCGAGAAGCTACTGAACCTCGAGCGCGATCGGTCGGCGCAACTAAGACGTCTTTGCTGTAGAAGCCAAGTGAGGAGACTTGATTTCTTTGATTGAAATCGACTCGCTACGCGAATTTATTTTTTCTTTTTCTTTTGATTGAGATCATGTCGGAACACAGCGTGGATGGAAAGAAGGTGGAGGACATGCTCGTGAAGGACCTCCAGGCCGAGCTCAAGAAGCGCAGGGTGAGCACATCGGGGCGCAAGGCGGATCTCTTGAAGCGCCTGGTCGATCTGATGGACGAGGAGAAGAAGGCAGAGGCCGCCGCGCCGCAGGGGGGAGCCGATGACGGTGGGGAGGCGGCGACCGAAGCGACGGCTGCAGACAGCACTGCCGCAGCGGCTGAAGCCGATCAGAGTGAGGAGGAGCCGCAGCAGCAGCAGAGGAGCGAGGATGCCACCCACGATCAGCCCCAAGACGAGGAGGCCTCTAACGAGGACCAGCCCCAGGTCCAGACCGAGGAGGGCCCTGCAAAGGATACTATGGAGGAAGAAGGAGAGGAGCAGAAGCGGAAGGAGACGGGGACGACCGAGTCGTCGCCTCAGCCCCAGGCGGAAGCCACAGCGGCCCAATCTGAAGAGATGGACGAGGAGAGGGAGCACAGGAAGCGCAAATTGGAGGAGCAAGAGGAAGATGTGAGCAAGGCGGAGGAGAAGAACCACGAGAAGGAGGAGGAGCAGGCTCAGCAGCCAGCGTCGCCCGAAGGGGAGGAAGAGCCGAAGCAGGCGGCCAACGGCGAGGCGGCCAAGAGGCAGAAACGCGACGACGCGGAGGACGCGCAGCAGCGTGGCAGGCGACTCTTTGGCAACGCTCTACCGACGCGCGAGCCGCGTGACAAGGACGCGAATGCCAGCGACAGCAACAGTGACGCTCGTGGAAACAAGGAGAGGTACGCGAGTGTGACCGCCCGGCGGTGCGTGTTGAGGATGCACTAAGCGTGGACCTACCCTGCAGGCACCGAGAGAGGGAGCGCGAGCGAGATCCCGACAGGGACAGACAGCGAGTCTCTGAGCGTTCCGCTAAGCTGCCGCGCACTGAGTCAGCTGAGGAGGACGTGCGCAAGGTCACTATCGTGCGTCGTGCCTCACAGCCCGAGCTCGAGGCCGAGCCTCGAACCAAGATCGTCGCCTGTACTTGCTATTCCCGCCCCAGCCCATCTCGTCTTGGTGTCTCCTTGTGGTGTGCTGACCGCCATGGTTTGTCCTCTCATTGCGTCCGCGCAGCCGTGCCTCCTCCCGCCGGCGAGCCGACCAACACGCTGCTGGTATGCAATTTTGTGCGCCCTTTCACCTTGAAGGCCGTAAAAGATCTTCTCGCAGAGACAGGCACCATCACGAACTTCTGGATGAACGACATCAAAACGCACTGCTATGTCTCGGTACCTCATCATCCTCACCAGCCTCAAGGCTACTTCTTGACACACGTTGTTGGCTAACACGGAGCCAATGCTGCAGTACGAGAGCGTGGAGCAGGCCACCGCCACGAGGGATGCGCTCTACGGTCTGATTTGGCCGGTGGGCAACACCTCCAAGCCTCTCACCGCCGAGTTCGCGTCCTCTAAAGAGCTGGAGGAGAAGGCGCCACCCAAGGCCGCTCCCGCGGAGAAGGCTCCGGAGAGGGGTCGCGAGAGGGAACGGTGCGTGTCTTTCTGTGAACTGTGGTGGTCTCGCTATGGTGGTTGATGTCGCACTCACACTCACACACATGACTGGCTCCGATCTCAAAACCGACAGGCGAGCTGAGCAGCCCCAGCGAAAAGAGAAGGCCGCACCGGGTATGCATCATTAATGGCTTGCGCGCGCGCGCGCGCGCGCACACACACACACACAACATACGCATGGCGCTTATGGCTTTGCTGACTTGGTCTGTCTTGCTTGTTGCAGCTGAAGCTCGCGGCCCCACGCTGGACGACCTCTTCCGGAAGACCAAGGCCAAGCCGCCCATCTACTACGTCCCCCTCACCGACGAGGAAGTAGCGCAGAAGCAGAAGGAGAAGGAGGAGAGGGAGAGGCTTGAGAAGGAGCGCCTCCAGAAGGAGCGCGAGGAGCGCGAAAAGAAGAGGAGAAGGAGCTACAGCAGAAGGTACGGCGACTCTCTTCCCTCCATCCCTCACACGCCCTTCGCCTTGTTCAACAACGCCACGTCCTCACTCACGCACGCACGTACAGCTCGAGTCGCAGCCGCAGCCGTAGCCGAGGCAGGAGGAGGAGGAGCTCGTCGAGGAGCTCTTCGTCCAGGAGCAGGAGCCCCTCCTCGTCGAGGAGTCGCAGCCGCAGCCGAAGCTCGAGGAGCCGCAGCCCGAGCAGCTCCAGGAGCAGGAGCCGCAGCCGTGGCAAGTGAGGATGAAGATGATCATCATCGACCACGATGATGACGCTGACGCCTGAGACCTGGAGCTCCTTGCAGAGAGGGACGACAAAGAAGAGAGGACCTGGTGAGTCATGAGGAGAAAGCAAGTAATGTATGCGGCAAGACAACGCCATGTTGACGCCATTGTGCTGGGGTTTATTCACGAAAATGGTGTGAAGATGATGATGACAGAATTCGGTGTCCCGTCTTCTTGATCGCGCTAACGCCGCCACTCGAACTCCGGCGTGCTTGGTGTTCGCTATGTGTCCGTTGGTACCAAGAGGAGTAACGGCCAGCGGCTGCCAACGGCTACACGAAGTTCAACGGCTGCGCCGCACTGAAAAGCTGAGGTGGCGGTGCGTTGGCGCCAAAACTTTTGGCGCGAAGCGTTTTGGCGCGCATCGATCCCCGGCGCATAAAACGGGGAGGGGGTCGTCCTACGCTTTCATCGACCACCTCCGGACGCGTAGCATCACCCACTACTCCACCTCACCACCACACACATCTAACTCAAGATGACCAACCCCACCGTCGACGACATTCTCCGCAAGATTCCCGCCCGCTCGCTCGTCGTGCTCGCCGAGGAGGACAAGAACCTGGCCACCGTCGTGGAGGCGGCCAAGACCAACAAGAAGGGCGAGCTGAAGCCCCTCTCCAACGCCGATGCCCGCAAGATCATCCACAACGAGATCCGCCGCGTTTCGAGCAAGATCCTGGCCGAGAGCATGACCACCAAGCAGCGCGCTGACGCCGTGGGCAAGCTCAACATCAACCACGAGGAGGTCGGCAACAACCCCAAGAGCACCCGCGTGCACAAGAAGAGGCTCCTCGAGGCCCTCGACACCCAGGGCGTCCACGATTTCCTCAAGGATAACGTCGATGTCGAGTCCCTCGTCGAGATTGGCCAGACCTTTGGCCTCGAGCTCTCTGACAAGGCCTCGGCCGAGAAGCTCGCCAACCAGATCACCAACCAGATCGAGTACGAGGCCGCCGCCGCCTTCCTCGAGTCGTTCCCCAACTCGCTCCTCCTCGACGTCGCCTTTGAGATGAAGCTCGCCGGCGCCACCACCACCGCCGCCAACGGTACCGTGGTCGAGGCCATCCTCACCGAGACCGAGATCAAGGAGCTCAAGAAGCCCGCCATCAAGAAGAAGGCCGTCAAGGTCTCCAAGACCAAGCCCAAGCTCGCCAAGGGCGTCAACTATGACGACGTCTACCAGTGGTACGTTGAGATCTTAGTCGGCTCGCTCTAGCTCGCTTCAGATTCGTTCGAGGGATCTCGTTGAGACTTAATCCGCTACTCGCTACTCGATCAGATTTTCTGATTCTCGTTTGATCTCTCTCTCGCTTTAGGTACACTGTCGAGGAGCTGAAGGCGTTTGCCAAGGACAATGAGCTGCTGGTCTCGGGCACCAAGAAGGAGCTGATCAAGCGAATCATTGCCTGGTTCGATGGTGACAAGGAGAACACCACCGTCGAGGGGCACAAGGAGAAGCTCGCCGCCAAGAAGGAGAAGTCGGCCAAGAAGGACAAGTCCAAGAAGGCCTCGACAAAGAAGTCTGGCGACGAGGGCGAGAAGGAGACCAAGCCCACCAAGAAGGAGGCCGCCGCCGCCAAGAAGGAGACCGCCGCTGCCAAGAAGGAGGCTGCCGCCGCTGCCGCCGCCAAGAAGGAGGAGCCCGCCGAGGCCGATGAGTCCAAGGCCGGCGACGAGCTGGACCTCGACAACCTTCAGGGCTATGATCTCGCCAAGCTCAAGGAGTACTGCACTGAGGAGAGCATCACCGTCAAGGGTTCCAAGAAGAAGGACTACATCGACGCCATCCTTGCCTACAACGAGGGCGAGGAGGAGGAGACCGCCTAAACTAGCCACGCCGTCAACTCGTCGCTTGAGAGAGGGGAGGACCCAAGTGTTGTTGGCTCGAGTGCCGAGCCGCGCACGCGTGGAGAGAGGGGATAGAGAGAGACGCGAAGGGGGCAGGACCAATCTCCTGTTATCAGCAAACCGCCTTTGCCTCATCGATTGTACAATCGTAAAAGAACAATACACCATTTATTCATTTAGTTAGACTCGATTCCTACCATCTACAACCTACACCAGCCGCTGCAGCTCGTCATCCCTTTCGCTTGGGGAACATTTGGCGCGAATGGTAAATCATGGCCCTGGTTGCGTTTTATTCGAATCACCTCCTCATCCCTTGGCTGGATCAGATCAGCAACACAGCCTTGCTAGCTCAGTCGGTAGAGCGTCAGTCTCATAATCTGAAGGTCGTGAGTTCGATCC
>CDFA01021263.1:0-25615 GCA_000826305.1 Acanthamoeba healyi | reverse complement strand
GCTGCTGCTGCTGCTGCTGCTGCGCCGCTTCTCTCTGGTCACTGATGGCCGAGAGTGCGATCATCGATGCAGGTGCGGTACATGAACTATGCGGGGTGCAAGCGCAAGTTCGACGTTGATGCCTACGTGCGCAAGCTGGCCAAGTACATGCCAGAGCAGGGCGACAAGGTACAGCATAAAGCGGACGGTTCCATCGATGAGATTGGTGATCGTGACCGGACGTATTGTTGTCGTTGTGCAGAAACCGGAGGCTCCCGCTGCGCCCAGGAAGAGGAAGGAGAAGGAGAGGCCAATGAAGGTGGAGAAGAAAGAAGAGGACGATGACGCTGACGAGGAGGAGCCCACCGATGACGCCAAAGCAGAGGACGGGGAAGAAGAGCAGCCAGCCAAGAAGGCCAGAAGAACCAGCGGCAAGCAGCCAACCAAAACACCAAAGGAGACCGCTGGCAGCCGAGCGGCCAGAAGCCTCAAGAAGAGGAGCCGGGGCGGCAGGTGATCAAACCAAGCAGCCAGCTCTGCAACCACTTTCTTTTCTCTCCAAGATGAGGAATTTCTCTTCCATTTCCTTTCTCTAGTTTTGGGTTGCGGCCAAGGTCCGTTTTTTCTCCGTTCTTTCCCTCTGTGGACGGCCCTTCTCTTCGATCCCTTGATTTCCGGATCGATTGTGCCGGGCCAGGCCTCAGATCCCATCCCCAGATCCTCCCTCTTCCTGTTCTTCAGAGGGTCATTTATACGTCAGTCTTTCAAACACTGGGAGTAGAATCGCACACAGAAAATTGAAGAGCGAACAAAATGACGAGGAGAGATGGCGGCATTTTGGAACTGTTCGGCTCGCTGGGCGACCTGGACGTGGCGACGCGTGTCAAGACCGTCGCGCAGCTGCTCCAGGCCCTGCAGGCCAAGCAGCAGGGGGAGCAGACGCCCTCCGAGGACCTCAACTACGCCCTCAAGCGATTGGTGCGAGGTCTGAGCTCCTACCGCGATGGCGCTCGCCAGGGCTTCGCCCTCGGCCTCACGGAGGTACTGCACTCCTTTCACCCCTTTTAGAAAATCGTGAAATCGTGTGCCAGTGCCGCTCTCGGCTGTGCCTCTCTCGCTGCGCTTCTCCGTTCCAATTTCTTGTTCTGGCATTGAGATTTAATCTTCATCTCGCCCCCCCTCAAATCGATTTGCCCCGCCATTGCATTTCTAACTTGCCGAATTTGGGATGTTAACAGGTGCTCCACACCTTCACGGTCGTGCCGGTCCGGGAGGTTCTCACACTCATCAAGGACAACCTCACCGTGCCGGGCTCCGCTACTGGACCCGTACGTGTTCATCTTTCTCCGCCGCCGCTTGTCGGGAAAACTTTTATGTCGCACTTCATGCCATACGCGAGCTGTGTCGCGTTGCTTGGCCTTTCTCTCATCGTCGGTCCCGGGTGTCGGTGAGAGCAGGAGGAGAGGGACGTTCTGTTCGGACAGGCTTTCGGACTCCTGGCCATCATCCGCTCCGGCAGGCTCGTCCAGGCCGGTTCCCGCGCTGCGGCCGGAGCCAACAAAGAAGGTGCGCCTCCGTCGTGGCGCCCGTGCCTCTCCCTTGCTATCTTTCCTCACACAGGCTCCATCACCACAGCTATCAAGGCATCAAAGAAGGGCACCGATCCGGACGTGGCGGTTGACATTGTGCAGCGCCTCCTCGAGGTCGCAGCCAAGAAGTCCTTCATCGCCGAGCTCGCCTACCAGGCTATTATCGCATTCCTGTCTCAGGTGCGTCGCCCTTGGCGCTTTCTTGTCATCCCTTGCGAGCGGTCGGCTGAGTGTGTTCCACTTGCGCTTTGTCCCCTCACAGATTGAGAAGAAGTTTTTCGAGGAGCACATCCTGCCCGTCCTCCTGCCCCAGCTCAAGAGTGACGCCAACACTTGGTCGCCTGAGCTCCTCACCCTCGTCATCCACCTCAATGAGCTCTTCCAGGTAGATCCACTGATTGCAAGGCGCCTTCTCCCGTGATCGCCTGTACTGACCGAAAGCATCTCCTTCTTCATTCAGTTCAACGTGAGTGAGCACAACGGCAAGTGGTCGTCCAAGAACGGCGGTAGGATTGTGCAGGTCGACAATATCAAGCATCTCAGACAAATCTGCAAGCAGAGCGTCTACGTTCATCCCAAGGTGCCGATGCCCTCTATAACGGACGCACCGATGTCATCGATCTAATGAGCTGCCCTCCTTCTCTTTTCAGATTCACTCTGTCTGGGCTACGTTGCTGCCTCGTCTGTGCTCCGAGAAGGGTGAAAAGGACCTGCTGAGCAACTTCTGGAACGAAGTGGTTGAGGGTGCGTTGCAGGTGTTGTGTGTGGCTCATTCGTGCTCCGAGGGTGCTGATCCTCGTGCGCTTCATCTCTCCGCAGGCGAGCTCTTCACCTCTACCCACAACACCCAGTACCTGGCCTACCAGTTGGTGGAGCAGGTGTTGGCTCACGCGTCAGCCGAACAAATCCCCGCCGTTCTCACGCGAGTGCTCATCCGGCGCATGCTCAAGGAGTCGTCCGGCAGCCCCTACATGCAGGCCGCTGCCAAGCAGGCCGTATGTGTTGCTGCTCAATCGCCCTTTCCTGCAGTTTGGCTGGATCTAAGAACGATTCCCGTGTTCTGTGCTGACCGCAGATAACTGCCATCGCTCCGCTGGCCCGAAGAGGCTCCGAGGTGAGCCTCGCGGTGCTCATGCAGCTTGCTGCGGCCAACAAACAGTTTGACTTCTTCACCAAGACCCGTACGTCTGCTCCTCGAGTGCACTGCTCCGTAGTTGGCAATCTGGTGCTAACTTTTCATCATGACTGCAGGAACGATGACCGACTTGATGAAGGCGCTCGACGTCAAGGGCGTGCACACATTTACCGAATACCTGAAGGACGTGTTCTACGGTGACAAGCAAAAGGCTGACAAGCGCAAGGTGGGCGTTGAGTCCTCTCGCCTGTGGGCTCTCAACAAGCTCAACGAGATGGCACGCGCTCGCGGCGTGCACAAGGATGAGAAGTGGTTCCTCTCCCTGCTTCGCTTCTTCTTCTACCACGCTTTCTACGTGCCACAGAACCTCGACAACATCGAGGGCCCCGTCGCCAGCCTGCTCAAGGAAGAGGGGGTACTGTCACCTCTTCGCGCTACGGATAACGCGCTGGTCGACGAAATGATGCCTTTCTCATCTGCTTCTCTTTCGTGCATTTGATCAGTTGCTGCGTGTGTCGTCGCCGCCTCTGTCCGAGAAGACTCGGTCGCTATGCGGCGAGCGTTTCCTGGTGCTGCTCGGCGAGGTCGCCACGCTGCCCCCGCTGGGACAGAAGGAGAACCGCAAGGCAAATGAAGAGCGTAACGAGGACGCCGACGAGGAAGAGGAGGATAAGGACCACCACCGCAATCCATTCTACGACGGTACGAGCCTTATCGTTAGCTTCGTGTCTGCCAGAGCCACTAAACTAACGCTTGACCGCAAACAGGCCAATGCGCGGATGGGGAACTGTGGGTCTGGAAGATCGCGCACTTTCACACCCAGCTCAACGCCTCGTCCTCGCTGCGGTTCCTGCCGCAGTTGAGCAAGGACGCTAAAAAGCTTCAGGCTCAGATCCTCGACGTGGCTCAAGCCATCCATAAGACCGAGCAGCAGCGCGTGAAGAAGGGCGACGCCATCGAGAAGGACGCCAACGCGGCGCGAGCGCGTGGCTTTGCGATCCTTCTCCTCTTCCTCCACACCTACGTCATCCACGACAACGAGCTTGTGGGTGCGCTCGAGGATCTGCTCGAGTGCTGGAAGCGAATCGACACCGCCCAGACCACACCATCCAAGAAGGACAAGAGGAAGAGCAAGGATGCCATGGAGGTCGAGGAGGAGCCCGAACCCATGGCCGTGCTGGTGGATATCCTCATCAGCTTCCTCACCAAGTCTTCGTCGCAGCTGCGTGATCTGGTGACTCGCACGTTCCGCCTCTTTGCCTCCCGGATGACATCATCCTCGTGCCAAGCGCTGGTCGAGGTCGTCACTGGCAAGCGAGACTCGACCCTCTTTGGTATCGAAGACGAAGACGATGAAGAGGAAGTTGAGGAGGACGAAGACGAACACGATGATAATGAAGAAGACAGTGAAGAGGACGAGGAGGACGATGATGATGATGAAGATGAGGACGACGAAGATGAAGAGAAGGATGAGGACGAAGAGAGCAAGCCCAACACTTCTCTAGACACCAGCAAAAACAACAAGTCCAGCGACAGCGAAGAGGATGAAGAGGAAGAGGAGTTGCTCGACGACGCTGCCATGTTCAAGATGGATGAGAAGATCGTGGCCGTGTTGAAGAACATGAAGGAGAAGAAGACCAACGAGAGGGATGCGCGTGAGAGCGTCAAGCACTTCAAGTGCCGCGTGCTGGATCTGCTCGAGATCTTCGTGAAGCGCCAACACGATTCTCACCTCATCCCGGAGATGATCGGACCTCTGGCCGCGGCTGTGAGGGACTCTGTGCAGAACAAGCACCAGCAGGAGCTATCGACCAAGCTTGCTGGGTTCCTTAAGCGCCTCTTCAAGAGCAAGCAGTGCGTTTACCCTCTTCCCGTGTGGGCGCGTTTGTGGCTTCTAGTTCTTGTACTGAATTTACATGCAATTGTACAGCTATCCGAAGGGCGTGCAGCAGACTGAGTGCCTGCACGACGTGCTGGGCACTTTCGTGGAGCGTGCCATGCACACCAAGACTCTCTCTGCGGACCTCTTCTCGGCAGGCATCTTCTACATCATCAAGAGTACTAAAGCCTCATCTATGATCTGCGGCATCGCATGTGCAGTTTGGCTCACCTCTTCATGTGTGCAGTCCTGCTGGCGGGCAAGCCTGCTGCTGGTTACAAGTCTTCGGAGTTCTTCGAGCGAATTAAGGTTGCGCACCAGGAAGAGGAAGAGGACAGGACCAAGAGGGTGGAGAAGGAGAAGGAGAGGCGGGCCGCTGCGGCCGCCAGCGGCGAACCAGAGAAAGAGAAGGAGGCGGGCGCCGGACAGAACAAGCGAAAGAGGGGCGACACAAAGTCCAAGAAGGGCAAGAAGGACGAGGAGCTCGACGAGGCCACGCTCCTCCGCAAGACCATCGTCCGACGATACAAGAAGAACAGCCTTCCCAAGAACATCACCGGCAAGATGGTGCGTGTGTCCCCTGACGTCATCGGCCACACGGTCAAGGTCACTCACATGAGGCTGGTGTGCGTGGATAGCTGGGTGGCTTGGACATGGACCGCGTCACGTACCTGTTGCGCATCGCCATGCGAGACTTCATGACCCGAAACAGCACCCGCATCGAGCCCCACTTCTTCATTCACTTCTCTCAGAACTTCCCCAAGCTGTCGTGGATGTTCATGCCTGGTACAGACACCCCTCGCCACTTTCCGTCCTCCTCGGATCACTTTCTTACGCGCGAACATGTCACACAAACAACACAGACTACTTGAGCTACGTCACGTTGGCTCGCTCGACGTTCCTCAAGCAGCACATCTTCGTGATCCTTTCGGATCTTCTTAAGAGGCCCGAGGCGATCGGCGAGAATGGCGAGGGCGTCGTGAACGTGCTCCCGCATATCCGCGAGGCGTTCATCGCAATTTTGAAGATCCAGAAGCAGCTGAAGCCGGACTACGTCGTGGCGCTGCTGCAGTGCCTGAAGCAGGTAGTGGACGTGCTGCTCGAGAAGGCCAACCAGGAACCTGCCCGCGTCAAGGCTGAGCTGTTCGACGCGAAGGAGGACAAGAAGCCGCGTCTGACCGAGCAGGCGCGAAAGAGCCTGCAGGAGGTGCTCGACGACCTCCTCCAGGCGCGGCGCGCATCGCAGGCGATCTGCGGCCATGCTTCCAAGCTCTACCACGCCCTCGCCCTCGCTCTGCCCAACGAGCTGCAGAAGAGCCAGCTGTCCAAGCAGGACCGTAAGAAGCAGCGACGAGAGGAGAAGAAGAAGCGACAGGAGGAGCGCGACCGCAAGCGCTTCGAGAAGCTGGCCCAGAAGAAGCTCAAGTACCAGCTCCTCGCTCAGCAGGAGGGCGCTGGTGGCGCCGCTCCCGCCGACAAGGATGCCATGGACACGGAGGGCGCCGCCACGCCGACCTCTACGCCCACGACACCGCGAAAGGAAGCTACGGCCAATGGAACCAGCAACAACGGCAGCGGCAAGAAGGCCAAGAAGTCCGGCGGCAAGAAGGGCGGGAGCAAGATCAAGAAGGGCTCCGCCTCCCCGGGCAGCAAGAAGGAGAAGCAGCAGGCCTAAATCACCCCCCATCCACTCACCTACCCACAAGGGTTCTCGATCACACAAGATACAATTAAAACATTTTTTGTGCTTTACACCCTCGCCTCTGCCATCAAGCCCTCCACGGCGGGGTGGTAGCTGCGGCCGCAGCGCTGCACGAACTGGATGATGCGTACCGGGGTTGGGCGCGAGAAGGGATGCGGATTGAGCTGCGAACCATAATAGTGGGCGGAGGGTTAGGGGTATGAGAAGATAGCGCAGGGACGAATAAAATTTACACCCAAGCAGGCCACCATTGCCCTTGCCCCCAGCCCGTGAGGCTCACGCCTTGAGTTCAGGGTGGGGTGAGAACCGTGGGACATGCGAGACCCGAGTTGTGCTATCTCCACGGAGCTGCTTTCTCCCCTCGGGGACTACATGATTGCTTCTCTACTATAGCTGGCACATATCTACCATCCAAAACAAACAAACGAAAAATAAAATCAACCATCGACAAGTTCCCTCTCGCGCTGCTTGTGGTGGTTCTTCTTCAGCTGTGCCTGGAAGGCTGCGGAGGGTCTGCGCCATCGTGTGTGATGTCGAGCAGTACGAAGGCTTCCGTGGGTGAATGAAAGAATGGAGACAAGCGTCCTGTCTTCCGTAAGGCAAGAATGAAAAATGAAAGGAAAACGAATATTTCCAGCTTTTTCGGGCCAACGACAAGATCGCGGTCTTGGGGGAAGGAATTGGCAGAATAGAAGAGCAGCAGAGGATGTACGCCCGGGAGGAACGGAATCAGGATGCTACCGTCTTTGTGGGCGAGCTCGATTCGAGGGTGACCGAAGCCCTTCTGTGGGAGCTCATGCTTCAGTCTGGCCCCGTCGGTACGGCATCGCTCACCCCCGGCCGCACCATCGCCATTTCGTTTTACACGCATTTCTCACTGATTTAATGGGTTTTGCGGTTGTGGGCGGCCGCAGTGAACGTCTACATCCCCAAGGACAAGCTCACAAATCTGCACCAGGGCTATGGGTTCGTCGAGTTTGCGACCGAGGAGGACGCTGAGTACGCCATCAAGATCATGAACATGATTAAGCTGTACGGCAAGCCGCTGCGTGTCAACAAGGCCAAGCGCGATGGCAAGACGGTGGACGTGGGTGCCAACCTCTTCGTCGGCAACCTGGACGCTGAGGTGGACGAGAAGTTGCTCTACGACACCTTCTCGGCCTTTGGCGTCATTATCACAACTCCCAAGGTACTCCTCTCTGCTTCGCTTTTGACCCTTCGTATGCGCGCTGATCAGTCGCTGACACGGTGCTTGTGGTGATGATGATCGTGTGGTGATGATGATCGTGCCATCTCCAGATCATGAGGGACCCCGAGACTGGCGAGAGCCGAGGCTTTGGATTCGTGAGTTTTGACAGCTTCGAGTCGTCGGACGCTGCGATTGAGTCGATGAACGGTCAGTACCTTTGCAACAGAGCCATCACAGTCTCGTACGCCATCAAGAAGGATTCCAAGACCGGCGAACGCCACGGCTCTGCCGTTGGTACACTTCCCTCACACACGCGCGCGCACGCATGCACGCAGCCTCAATTTAGGTCGTCCCAGCTCACTCACAGTTGAACCATGACTTCGTGGTTGCCCACAGAGCGTCAGCTGGCCGCGAACAACCCCGCTCGGTTCGTCACCCAGACGAGACCCAACACAATGTTCGCCGCCCCGGCTGGCGGCGGCATGGGCCCCATGGGCGGCGTGGGTGGCGGCGGCGGCATGGGTCCGATGGGCGGCTTCATGCCTCCCCCGCCCCAGTTCGCGCCGCCACAGTTCCCGCCGGGCGGCTTTGGCCGAGGTGCCCCGATGGGCTACCCGCCCATGGGCGGACCCCCGCGAGCCTTCCCTCCTCCCTTCCCGCCTCAGGGCTTTGCCCCGCAGGGCTTCCCTCCGCAGGGATTCCCCCCGCAGGGCTTCCCGATGGGCGCTCCGCCGTCGTTCCCTCCCCAGGGTGTTCCTCCGTCGTTCCCTCCTCAGGGCCCGCCACCACAGCAGGCGCAGTAAATAAAACCCCTCCGTCGACCTCTCGTTCTCGTTCTCCTGTCTCGTTTGAGCTTGGCATGTTCAGACGGCCGTCGATGATCTCTCGTCGGTCTCTTTGGCTCATCCCGCACGCGAAGCCAAGGAGGAGCGCACAGTAACACTGTCCCTTTCCATGTTTTTGATGATTGAGATAGAGCTAGTTTGCCATGCGCCGATAGACTGGAGAGGAGTCCTCGTACTCCTTCAGCAGCATCGTTTTCCTGTTCTCTTTGATGTACCTGCCCCCATGCGGTGATGATTCTTGTCAGTACTCGCCGTGCACAGTTTGCCTTGTTGGAGGGACACTTTGCTGGCGCGTACCCAAGAATGGATTCGGCCTTTTCCTTGATGTACTGGCGACCTTCTTCATCTATGCCAGCCTCCGCCACAAGTACTGGAAGTCTCACTGTGCATGGGAACCGTGTCAAAGAAATGGTCAGCAAGTCCTACCGTCGCATGGCTGCTGTCTGTGCAGTGGACGGTACCAAATAGTCGCAGAAGGTGCTCTGCACCGTACACCTCCGACATGCTCTTGCCTGTGAATGACTTGATCGCCTCGGCGTACTGTATCCGCTCGAATCGATAGAGCAACAAGCTCCCCAGCGCTGCGTCAAAGTACTTTTGAATTCCGTCCACCACCTCAGCCTCCCTGAGAGTAGGCGCATGAGCATCCATATTGCATGTTCGTGAGCAGAAACGAGAGGATAGAACCGGACGCACCTCTCTCCTTCTCGCTGTTCCTCTTCTTTGATCTGCGCCTTGTAGCCATTAAGGATTTGAGCGACGCTTGGTTCCCTTGGCAGAGGTATCAACTGTGAACAGGCAGCGCGTGTGCACGCGTTGGTGCCAAGCGGGTGATTGGGCATGCGGGGGGCTGTGAGGAAGTTACGCATTTGTTTGAAATGTACTGTTGATCTCGGACAAGCCTCTTTTGCAGTTTCATCGGCATGTCGATTGGCACCACGTTCTTGTGAAGCCGCTGCCAAGGGAAGACACGCAAGTTAGCGCACAGAACCGTTACCGAATGTTCACCTTGGCGTGTGGTGGAGAGAGACAAAGATGCCGGAGGAAAGTGTACCAGCTCGGAGGCCTTGCGCTTACGGCTAGCTGTGCGTTGCGGTCAGGATCACCGGAGAGACACCGACACAGACGGAGCACAACCAAAAGACAAACAAACAATTAAATAAAAGGGGGTGAGCAAACGGTCCCAACGGCACAACACGTTTTGTTGCCGCTTAGACCACGATCGTGGTGGCGGATGGTTGGTGCCCACAGAGACGTACAGGTCTTGCCCTTCTTGTTGGCGGCCGCGTTCTTGTTCTTGAGCACCTCCTCCAACAGCTTGCTGCGCATGAGTACGCTCGATGGGTTGTGCTTGAGCATCCGGGAATGGTCCACCCACTCGTTCCATCTGCGATAGAAGCGTTGGAGCACCCACACCAACACGTCACGATGAGTTACCGCTTCGGTGCCATTGGGCTGATGCCCTAGCGAGTGCGGTAGGTCTGTGCGGCCAAGGGCACGGCTCAGGCGAGGCGGCTAATCTTTCGCCGGCCCTCAGGCCAGCGCAGCGAAGGGAAAAAAGGAAGAAGAGGACACCAGGCCTGCGGGGGTAGAGGGTGGGTGGGAGGGGGGGCAAAAACCTGTCCTTCCATCCCTGATAGTGGATTAAGTAGTAGGGCTTGCGCACGGTGTTGCCTCCACTCTTATCGGCCTCCTTCCGCACCTCGGTCTTGAGTATCTGCCCCCCGTCCAGCGCAAGCGCACACAGAGTCAGTGGGTGGGTGCGGTGGGTGGGATGATGGGGGTGTTGGCGTCAGCAGCACATGAGCATGAACATGCGACCGGCAGAGACCGAGTCCGAGACAGAAGTAGGGGAGGAATGCCCGTTTGCCGGACCGCACACACACCTTGGCCTCGTAGAGGAACGAATGGTGGAAGGCGAATATGAGCTCGCCCTCTTCGTACAGCTGCTTGATGGTGGAAGTGGTGGCGTCCATTGCCGTCCGCGCCGCCTATCAGTCGAGTGCTGGCCTCTCTCGTGGTGTGTGCTGTCTGGTACGCGCTCGCGGAGAAAACCTGGCGCGCCAAAGGGAAACGTCGACCTGTCGACAGCAATCCTCACGCCCCTGTCCTCCTGGTGCAGCCGTGGCACTCTCGCTCGCTTTTGGTACCCACGTCTCCATGTGTTCCAATCAGGAGAGCGCAACGTGGTCCTCTACTACCCCTCCCCCTTTCTCATGTCCCATCATGATCGTTGTGCCATCACCCACCATCCTCTCCTCTCTCGCCCTCGCGATCTGCTCCATGCACCCACCCAAACATTGATGTACATACTCACAGTGATCCAGAACACAGACGATCTGTGAGTAGAGGCCCGCCCACGCTTGTCCGAGTGTTGATAGAGAGAGAAGAGGTGGTGATCTATTCGTCCATCTTTCTCTTCTTCCGTGAAGCGCTGGACCGGGCTGCTGGCTTCTTCCTTCTGGACGTCTTCTCTCTCGTCGCCTTCTCCTCCTCTACCTCGGCCTCTGCATCGTCGTCCTCTGCTACCACGGTGGCTTTGGTCTCTTGCTCCTCCTCCTCTTCCTCTTCATCCTCGGCAGCATTCCTTTCATCGGTTTCCTCCTTGCCCAGGCGCTCCTTGCCCTTGTCGCTCGTGCGAGCGGTCTTGATCTGCTTTGTGCGTCGCTCCTGCACCTCGACCTTGTCATCCGCAGCTTCCCGCTTGTGACCGCCGCTCTGCGTCGTACGCGCGCGCATCATGACACCACCGGTGTGAGCGAACCAGCAAGGCGGAGGACAGGCACACGCCTCCACACTCTGTGCTCTTTCCTTCTTCCCTTCCCTTCCCTGCACATACGCACCATGCCCTCTTGCTTCTGCATCAACTTGCGGAACAGCAGGTCCGTTTTCTCCGTTGAGATGACTGCGCGCAACACAAGCCGGCGGGTGAGGCGATGCAGTGGAGGGTGGGCACGAGGGGCGCGGCCACGGGTTACCTTGATTTGAGGGTGGCGCGGTGTCATGTGTGGCTGTGTAGAGCGCCGGGGCCTGTCGATGGCATCGGACAAAATAAGAACAAAAACAAAAACCTGCCAAATTAAAATCGCATCGTCTGGAGGTAAGGGGACCTTTGTGCTCGGCTTGATCTTTGTGCTTCCCGCGCCCGCCTTCTTGGCAGCCGCCGCCACCGAGAAGTTGCTGCGATTCTCAGACGGAAGCCCCCCGAGGAACGACATCACGATGCACAAATGCGAAATGTGGCCTTCCCTTCGCGCCGAAAGGAAAATGAAGCGGGAAATGTGAAGTGACGAAACCGCCACGTTAAAGATTTGGGGTTGAGTTGGAGGCGTTGAGCGAGGCGTTGGCGCAACCCGCTGGTCTCTGCAGAGCTCCTCCTCGAGACCCTCTGCTCGCTGTTGGTTCCTCCCTGCGCGTTTCATTAGCCCCCTTTGGCGAGTAGCAGAGGCTCGTTACCTGCCACGAACAATCAACGGCCAAGCCCCCCCCCCATTTATTGCGACCCGCCCCCTGGCATCGTCGCGCATTGAGAGACTCAACTTAGCCCAGCCCAGCCTGGCATGATGAGCGACGAGGGATCGAAAGCAGAGCATGGAAAGAAGAAGAAGGAGGAGAGCGGAACCGACAAGAAGCATGCCCTCCTTCAGAAACTGGATCTGTTGAGAGGAATGAAGCGGCTCAAGGACAAGAGCAAGAGCGGCCAGGGCACCCCATCCTCCTCGACCTCTTCGTCTCAGCCTCAGACTCGGCCCAACCGCACGGGCACCACCATTCAGGCCCCCACCTCCTCGCGCCCGACCGAGCTTCCCCGCTCCACATCCCTCAAGGGGGTCAATTCGCGGCCCGAGCTCGTGCGCAGTCAGTCCCTCCACGTGTGGCGAAGGTATTGTGAGTTCGACCAGCCCCCCCCCCGCCCCATTTTCAATCTCTCGACATCTCTCGTGCGCTTGAGAGGGACCTAAAAATCAATTTCTGGATATCTATGTGCGACAGCGATGTGCGAAACGATGAGGAGGCGCCCATGTGGTCGATGATGGGCGACAGCTCCTTCCAGGCCGACATGAGCCGGCAGGAGCTCAGCGAGCTGCCGGAGTCGCTGTACGCGCGTACCACGCTTCAGATCCTCGACGTCCACTCCAACAAGCTCACGTCGCTCGGCGCCGATATCGGTAACTCACTCACTCGCTTGCCTCTCTCCGCTCATGTCGTCTCCATCGCCGTCTGCACACTCACTCACACGTTGTCGTGATTGCGTTGCCCGGTCTCTAGTCAAGCTCACCAACCTGACGGTGCTCGTGGCGAGCCACAACCTACTCACCAAGTTCCCCAAGCACCTCGACAAGCTCTCCAAGCTGATCATCCTTGATGCTCAGAACAATCGCATCACCAAGCTCCCCAAGTCTCTCGCCAAGCTCAAGGCCGTCTCCAAACTGTTCCTCAACAGCAACCGGCTGGCTCAGTTCCCTACTGTCATCGTCGGAATGCACGAGCTCCACACACTCAACCTCTCGTACAACTTCCTCGCCAGCATCCCTCCCGACATGTGTCGCATGCGCAGCCTCAAGATGGTGCGCCTGGCGGGCAACTTCATTCGCTCACTGCCTTCCGAGGTACGCGTTGCCACTCACCCGCCAGTTTGCATTTGACGAGCCGTGGCTCATCACACTCGCGTTGAACGTGTTGGCGCAGTTCTGGGAGTTTGAACAGCTGGAGAAGGTCGATGTCAGCAACAATCTGCTCACAAGCATCCCTGCGGACCTGAGCCGACTCAAAAACCTGATCGAGCTCTGCATCGGCTACAACAAGTTCGCAAGCTTCCCCGAAGGGCTGAGCACATTGCCCAAGGTCGAAGTGCTGTCCATCGAGTGCAACGGCCTCACAGAGATCCCCCATTCCATCACGAACCTGGCGCCCTCACTCAAGAAGCTGCACTTGATGTCCAATCGCCTGGTGGATTTGCCCGAACACTTCCGGTTACTGAAGCATCTCGACGAGCTCGACATGCGAGGCAATCCTCTCGGGCAACTCGGCTTCGGTACGGCCTTTCGTTGCACACTTTTGATCGGACCCGCCGCTCATCCTCTCCCCAATGTTGACGTGCAGGCCAGGGAGAGTGGAAAAAGGTCCTGGTGGAGCTCACGTCCCTGAAGACGCTTCTCACCGGAGCGGCTCCCGGTCAGAAGACCAAGGTTCTCATCAAGCCCAAGCTGGAAATTCACAACGGTCACTCAGTCCTGAGCGGTGAAGGTACGTTCATTTGCTCGGTGAGTCGAGGTGATCCATCCGTAGCCTCAATCAGTACCTTCTCCTTTCTGTGCAATGACAGACGGGCAGCAGGAGGAGCACTTCCACATTCCCAATGGGTCCCTGGGCAGACGAGCTAGGATCAAGGGCGTCCATTCAAGTGCGTTCTTTCTCCTCCTTTCGGTTTCCTCAGTTCGTGATGCTGACCTGGGGTTGGCGCGGCGAACTGTGCCACGTTAGATGGAAACGGAAACCTGGGAATGAGTACAACAGGGGCTGCTCCGGCCGAGGGCAACACCTTTGACATGTTCCGGACGATGGGTAACAAAGACACCACCAAGGACGAGCTGCTCAAGCAGCTGGACGAAGCGACTGAGTCGGGTAATGATAAGGTGGACCTGGAGTCGTCCGGTAGCGACGTCGGGTCGAGGCTATCCGTGGTGAGCGAGGACGGAGAGGAGGAAGAGTTCCTTCGGGAGTTGGAGGAGAACGAAGTGCTTCCGCGAGATAGCAGCTTGCTGGTCCAGGAGTACTGTGCTGTCGAGGATCTGAACAAACCCGGCCTGCACAGGGCCAAAAAGGACGCGATTCAACAAGAGGTGGGTGCCTTCTCTTGCTATGCACGATGCTGCTGTTTATGTTCGTTTTGGTCTCTCAACTAACTCTGTGACATGATCAGGACGCGCACTGCGAGCATGCGCCCCTGGGTGACAATCCTGAACTCGCGCTATTCTGCGTTTTTGACGGTCATGGCGGCAAGGAGGCCTCCAACGCTGCTATCAGTCTCATGCCGCAGGTGCGTCTTCTGAGTACCGCGTCGGCGTGCTGTTTTGATGTTGGCTAACGTGTGTGCATGGTCAACAGCAAATCACGTCGCATTTGAAGCGTCTCGGCGCACCCCATGCGGACGCTACGGAACTGCTGCATTTAGCGTTCATGAGCGTGGACAACAAGATGTCACAGTACGAGTACGAGGGATGCACGGCCACCGTCGTACTTGTCTGGCGGTACGGCAGCGATCGATACGTGCAAGCCGCTAACGCGGGTGACTCGTCAGCATTCATGAAGTACGTATTCCCTCTCTTGGCCCGATCGGCGCTGATTGCTCAACGAGTCTGCTCCTCTTCGTCTTTGTGGCTGTACAGCTGCGGGAACAAGGTGGTAGCCTTGACGAGAGACCACAAGCTGTCCAACGAGGACGAGCGAGAGCGAATGACGAGGACCGGAGTGGACGTGAGTGAAGGCCAGACGCGGATAGGCGGAGGCATCGCCATCACGCGAGCACTCGGCGACCATTTTGCCAAGGACAACGATTCGGGCATGATCGCCGTCCCCTACATCTCCGAACCCATCAAGCTTACGCCCAACGATACACATCTCATTCTCGCCTCTGACGGGGTACGTTGGACCTGCCTGCAGAGCGAGAGTGTACTCCACTTGGTGATCAACAAACAACTAACTCACACAACACTCATCATGCGCATGACAGTTGTGGGACGTGATATCGGGGAGGAGAGCGCTCGACCTGGTGCGTACGCGACCGGCAGCCGACGCGGCGCAGCACCTGCTGAGGGTGGCGCTGCACAACAAAGAATGTAAAGATAACGTTACGGTGACCGTCGTTCGCCTCTGATGCCCTGTACATACGTTAGAGAGCTCGAACAACACATCTCCTCCTCTTCCCTTGCCTTCTCTTTCTTGCCTCGTGTCTTTGCTCTTGTGCTCGCGTTCAGCTCTCCTCTTCGACATCGTCCTCGTTTACGCCGAACCGCTCGGCCGCCACTGCCGCGGCCTCCTTGGCGCCTTCCGCTGCCGCTGCCCTCCTCGCTTGGTGGCGTTTGCGTGCGCCGATGGTCTGGCGTGCATCGCGCATGAGGAACACGGCCCGCGCGAACGGGTACGCCCACCAGCCTGGCGCCGACTCTGCCTCGCCGATGCCCAGCACCGCGTGCGAGTGCAGCGCGCCGTTGAACAGCACCGCGTCGCCCGATGGCACGGTGAGCTCCACCGGATCCTGGTTGTCGTGTCGATGGAACCCCATCCGCACCTCGCACCCGAAGCTCAACGCCAGCAGCCAGTGGGCGTCGCGGTGGTAGGCACGCCGGGTGCCGGCCTTGTAGATAAGGCCCTCGACGCAGTTGAGCTGCGTGCTGCGAGGCAGCAGCGGCGTCGGGTCCGGGCAGTGGCACGGGCGGCCCTGGTGGTCCTCGCTGCATCCGTTCTCGGGCAAGCCTGCCCAGAGGCCGCCTGGGCCGTACAGGGCCTGGTGCAGCTGCCCGCTGAAGCCGGCCAGGAGGTCGGCCAGCTCCGACCCGGCCTCCGCGTCCTGTTCGAGGAGGTGAGGCTCGGCTGGCGCGGTTTTGTGCGATCCGGGTCGAGGGAGGCGGAGGGTGAAGAGGTGGGCAAAGGGGAGGAACTCAAGGTTGGTCTTGTGCGCGGCCTGGAGGAACCGGGCGCACACGTCTTGTTGCTGGTGCGCGGGTACCAGCCCTCGCATGAGCACGACCCCATCACGCACGTGTTCGGCCACCAACGCAGCGGCCGAAGGAGCTTCTTCCATGACAATGTTGTCCGGTCAGCCTGGCGATGAAGAAGCAAAACACAGCTTCACCCAAGAGCAAAACAGCTCAGTTAATTCGTGCCATATGAATGCCGGAATATATCCCGGTTTGTTCAAGTGTCGACATCTCTTCGCCAAGTTTTTGGTCTGGTTGTTTTCCATAATTCCTCCTTCCACTGCTATCCCTGCACACCTCAAATGGCACCCTGAGTACACCCTGGCGATCCTGTTGCCCCCTCTTCCCTAAGCGGTAAGCCCCCTCTCTTTAGCTTTAGTGTCAGTGTCACCGTTGAAGGTCCAGTTTCCCTGATGAGTTCTGATTTCATAACAATGCTGTTGAAGAGTAAATTGCGATTCTCTGAGAACTACTGGCTTTCTAAATCTTTTGTGTTCAAAGAAGACTGGTACACAGTGTTCACTCACCACAGTCCTTACTAGCAGATGGCCGCTGTGCTTGACGACGATTAGGTCGCATCTCCGGCTCCGGAGCCAAATCTTCCGGATTCGAGATTGAGCGCTCCGCTAACTGCGTTCAATAAGGTACCACACAAGTGCCTCTCTCCATGTCCACCGCGGAGTGATGACACATTCTTTTCCCGGATGAACGACTATGAACTCAAAAATACTTGATCATCAAGCCAATTTCCTGACCGCCACATTTATTTCATGTATTTACTCTCGTGTAAAGCGCACCACCAAGCACGCAAGCTAACCCGGTCTCTCTTTCACCACAGGACGTTGCTTGGCCACAAGCTCGCTTTGCCGTCCGACGTCGCCTTACTCCGGTCCGGGCCAACTCCTAGTGAGGTCTTAGTTCTGTGCGGCTCTCAGTGTGTTGGTGACGACCAACTATCTGCTGAACTGCAGCTGCTCCCAATAAATCTGTTGCGCGCTGATGCCAGCTCGCCTCAAAGATCATTGTGCCGCCTGGGTGGAAAGGGTTTAGGATCGCTTGTATAGGCGATCGAGGTCCTCCGCGCCAAGCAAGTGGCTGGTGTCGGCGTCGCTGCTGCCGCCACCGATGAACTGCATCTCCACCTCGTTGTTGCTGGCGGCCTTGACCGAGCCGGAGACGAGGTCGTACCGCCGCTGGAGCATGCGGTTGCGCACGCCCACGAATGCCATCACGCCCAGCAACGCGGCGACGCCCACGAACGTCAAGGCCAGCGCATAGGCTGGGAAGCGGATCTCCTCGACTGCGCACATGAGGCACAGTCAGTGATGAGAAGCGTCGCAGAGACAAAGGGAAAGAGCATCCGAACCGCAATTGTCAAGGATGTCGGCAAAGGGTTTAGGCTCGGGCTCGAAGCAGCTGCGCTGGTCGTAAGGCACCCACGTTGTCAGTCGCTTCCCTTCGTCACAATAGCCCACCACCTTGCGGTAGTCATCTGCAATGCCATTCACCGGCTCACGTGTCAGCCGATCACCAGGGAAAGAGAGAGAGAGAGAGAGGGGAGGAGAGGTCAGGAGGCCAAACCAGCATCACAGAGATGGCAAGCGTTGATGCTGATCCACTTGTACATCCGATGACACTCGGCCAATGGGTCATCCGCCGCGCTCATCCGCACCGGCGCGCCTCGACCGTGTTCCTTGGCGCCGCAGAGGAAGTTGACGATTCTGCAACACACACAGGCGCACCTGCCATCAGCGATGGGTCCTGGAAGTGATTCGCAGAGGTGCAGTGAGGTATGTACGTGGATGGTGGTAAACCATCGGGGCATGTGGTGTTGGCGGGGCGTTGGGATGTAAAGACGAGTCGGAAACTGCTGGTGCTCAGCTCCTCGAACGCTAGCACGCTGCCGGCGTCACTGCCGTTACCCAACCCCGACCTTTCGCGCTCGCACACGTACGCGGGGAAGTAGCGGCCAGAGCTCTCTCGGCACACGTTGTCCGCGAGAGGCTCGCACAGCGACATCACTACTTCCGTCTTGTCGTTGGCACTTGCAACCAGCGGACCTATACCTCCCCTGTTACAGCTCACGTTAGCGCTTTCCAACGAACGAATACAGCAAGGCGCTGGATGTACCGTTGCTGGAGCGGGCTCAGTCCGTAGCGGCTGCCCGACGGTGCCGTGAAGGTGCATGTGTCGGGTGCGGAGCAGTAGGCGGCACCCTCCCGGCTCACCGTCCCCTTCCCACACGGCAGGCATTCCGCGCTGCCCGCTCTTGCAAAGTAGCCCGCCTGGCACAGCTCGCACTGTTTGGTGTGCGTGCGTTCAGAGTGACGCATTCATCCCACCAGCAAACAAACGCAGGCGACGAACCGAGAGCGAGGGGTCGAGACTGGGATTGGCATGGCCCGATGGACAGAGCTGGCACCCAGTGCTGCCTGGCTGTGCACTGAAGGTTCCTTCACCGCATGCCTTTAGGCTCCAATCGACCGCACCTCCGCCGCTGGCGCCAAGCACCTGAACTCGTCGTACCATTGCCTGAATGTCGTCCGTTTGGTACCAAAGTCAGCTAACCATCAAATCAATCCTGATGTGCAGGTCTGTGCGCGTACGCGGTGAGAGCCTGCGGCGCCATTGTCCTGGTGATAGCTCCAAGTGAGCAGCGAGTGGCCGGAGGGAAGGAACCGCGAGTAAGTGTGCCATTCCCCGGAGGTGGGACGGTAGAGCATCCCCGTGAGCTCGCCGTTTACGAGGAAGAGCAGCCCGTTCCCGTTCTTCTTATCGGACGTCGTTTCCTCCAGCCTATACTCGAAACGCAGCTCTCCCTCGGTTTCCATCTGCAGAAACATCAGCCACGTCAGTCGCTCAGCTCCACCATCACCATCATCGTCGGCTACTACCATGATGAGGGATGAAGCGTACAGAGAGGTTCAAGGCGACGTATGAATCAACGTTCCCGATATTTACACCCGAGTCCATGTAGTGGCCTCGTAATCGCCAACCTCTACAACACCACATCGGCCGATGATGAGCAACAATTGGAGAGAGCAATGCGAGGGAGAGGACTGTGCACCTGGAGCCGCACAAGCCGATGGCGCTGCAGTTCGTGTGCCAGCTGCTGCCCCACTGAGCGGGAAAGAACTGACGCGCCTGATCCGCAGGGCTCAGGCTCGGGTGGTCGGGATAGAAGTAGGTGCGCAGCTTTACCGCCGCGTACCCCGCCGGCGCCACCTCGCATGATGCTGACGTCGAATTGTAGAACTGTCCGCTCACGCATGTACCGCATCCCGCGCCTGCGTGTTGATTGTATCATACGACGTTGTGAGCACTCTGACGCCGGTGTTTGACTAGAAGATCAGTTGGAGGTACCGGTCGGATAGAAACCAGGCCGGCAAGCGGCGCATGCTCGAACGGCCACGGCGTTGGCGAAATTGGATCCTCGATCAAGGCAGATCTGTGGCTGCAGCGGGACCAAGGTCCGCTGCTGCTTGTCGCCGATGCACAGCCCATCTACCTCCTGGTAGTCGTCAAGCGTGCCTGTTTGGAGATCGGAATGTCCGTCACACTTGTCGCATCACCCCGCGAGTGTGTGGCAGCGAATGTCACGTACAGTTCGGACGTGGGAGGCAGGCAAGCCCGGTGTACGAGTATTGGTCGGGGGCGCAGGGCGCGCACTCGGAGGTCTGGTCGTGCTGGGTGTGGTGGTTGAGCTCGCAGCGTGAGCACTCGACCGAACCGAATCGCTGTGCGGCCGTGCCGGCTGGGCAAGGAAGACACCACGTATCGGCATAATCAGCGCCCCACACCTTCACCCACGCCAACTCTGCCCTGTTTCCTCGCGCTCTACACTCATGCACCGATCAGTGAGCATCGTGCCTATGAATCACAAGCCGAATGAGTGACGTACATGGGCGTGTTGGCGCTGCCCGCGGTAAAAATCCATCTGAACACGTGAGTTCCGTGATCGACGGAGAACACCACAGTCTCCCTGCATCGGGGTTGGGTTAGTGGCCACAAGCTCAAGGCGTACTTGCTCAAGATGGTGATGATGCTGATGAGTACCATGCGAGTGAGCTGATGGAGTGACGCGCAAGCTTCTCCTCTGCGTCTATGAAAAACGTGAGATTGCTGCGCGATGAGCTCGAGTGCACCTTGAAGGCGAACTCTATGGTGCCCTCCACGAAAAAGTTGAACCGGGCGCTCAAGGACGACACGGCTGCCGTCTCGCTACGCAGGGTGGCCCCACCCGGCGCTGCGCTCCAGCCTGTAACCGAATGCGTCAAGCGGAGCTACAATGAGCACAAGCCAACAACAACAAGAGGCGAACCAGAACAGTTGGAGCAGGAGGCGTTGAACAAGGACGGCATGGGGTTCCAGTGGGAGTAAGCCATGCCGGCGCCCATGCTGTGGTGACCCGGCGTGCACGGAAGGCATTTGGCACTATCAGCAGGCAGGTACTCGCCTGGCTGACACGTCTGAAGGTCAAGCAAACCTGATGACGGAAGCAATTAATTGGTCAGTGAGGCCAGTACCACGACCACAGTAGTGAGGCCAGCACCACGACCACTGCAAGCTAGATGGGCGTACCACATGATACCGCGCTTGTGGGCGGCAATGGGAGACCGCCGTGGCAGCGCTGTCGCCGGGGTTCCTCGAGCCAGCTCCACACTTTGGGGCGAGTGCTGTTTACGCACTTGCCATAGTTGAACACCATGTCGTCTATCGTGCACAGCGGACACTAATCGGAGAGCCGTTGAACGTCTGTGTTAGATCGTTGCAACGTCTGGCAACTCGAGCGCACCAGCTGTTCTGCACACGTGCGCGATGAGTGGTGCCTTACCGCATACAGGGATCGCCATCGGAACTGGTGGTGGCACGCCGGGTTCTCGCGCACAAACTCGAGGCTGCCGGGCCCCAGGCTGGGATCACAAATGAACGAGATTGTTGTAGTCCTGACTTCACCACCGCCACCACAATCTCCACGCGTGAAGTTGAGGCGCAGGCCCTCTGCGATCGCCGCCTCCTGTGACACGTCTGTACGTGATTGATCTGCTGTCAATCGCCCGCCTCCCTGTGCCAGAGCGCTGCATGCGTGGAACGGAAGTGACAGTAGTACCAGAGGCTTCACTATCAAGGGACCCACTGTTCACAGCGAGGTTGTCGTCGTAGCTCATCTCGTAGCCAAGACTCGCCACGCTGCCGTTGGTGAAAACGACGCACCCAAAGCCAGGCGGACACGGACTGCGGTCCACCTGGCGAGTGCCCACATTGATGTAGTACTTGAGGCCGCGAGTGTCAAACACCGGGCCGTACGGCTTGTCGTGCCGGACCAGCTCAGACAGGTCGAACGTGATGGTCCGATTCACACCCGAGGGCAGCAGGAGACTGGACGCCACACCACGCGCTGACGTCAGCCTCGGGTGCGATCACAGCTGGTCCAGAATCTAAAGGAAGAGTGACGTACTTTGTGCTGTAGGTGGGGGCGATGGAACAGTTAGTGGCGCCCTGTGGGCTCGCCAGGCCTTTGCCGCAGCTTAAGCACTTTGAACCTGCTACGGGGCTGAAGGTGCCCGGAACACAGAGCTCACACTTGGTCGCCCCTTGTGGGCTACCAAGGCAATCGTTGCACGGAGCCAGTGTGAGCCTCCACCGTGATAAAAGGAGTAGAGGAGCAGCTCGAGCTTACCTGGACGAACCGGCCGAACAGAGCAAGCAGTCAGAGCCCAGGGATGGGCTGTACGTTCCCTCTTCGCATTGCATGCACTTAGTCGCTCCTCCCTTCTCGGTGCCCTGCACCTTGATGAACTGCAAACAAACAAGGGAGTGTGTGAGTGTATGCGTGGAGAGAAGAGGCCGCTGCACTGAACGGACCCAAATGGTTGCGTGGTCGTTGGACGCAACGTCTCCGGATCGGTGAGTGGTGAATGTCCACGTGAATGTGTAGTTCCCAGCGGCCAGACTGTATTCCTTGTCGTCCTCGTCACCCGCGAAGAACTCGCCCAGTACGTGACCAGCGGAGGCGAACTCGAAGCGGCAGCGCTCGTCGCGGGTCAGCGAGAAGCCAAACAGCAGCTTGCCGCCCAGAGGACCCACCTGAACCACCAGCTGCAGGGTCGACTGCGCATAGCGGCCGTGTCCGTGTCCAGAATCGGCGTATGTGTCGTGCAGCTCCCAGCCCCTGCGGAGAGAATGGCGCATAGTCCATGGAGTGAGTCGGCGAGCAAGAGGAAGACTAGTGTGAGGCTGTGGCGTGTGTACGAGGTGGAGCAGCGGCCTGTGCAGAAGGTGGAGAGACCACCGAGGTCGTCCCATCTAGTGAAGTTCGCGTAGTGAAGAGAGCGCAGCGCCACTTCGCCCGGTTTGCAGGCCTCGCACTGAGCGCCTTGGCTCCAATGCCCTGCTGCACAGGCTTGGCAGGAACCGCCTTCCTCGGCTTTGTGCTGGCCTGGCTGGCAGCTTGTGTCTGGAGTGGAAAGAAGAATCAGCTGACAGTGGCAACACCAAGGTGCACTGTCAGACAGACAGGCGCAACACCTACCGCACGGCAGGCCATCGATTCGTGGTGGCGCATTGACGCTCGATGTGTTGCAAATCACCGGCTCCAGCCACCGCAAGACCTTCGAGCGAGAGCCGCCTACACACTCGGTAAACAGGTACGAGTAGGAGTGATCGTTGCAAGCTGTGGCAACACGCCAGTGGGATTCGCTCTTAGTCGGACAAAACACGCACAGGCAAGAGCGAGGGTGATGGGTGTACCGGTGCGAGGTAGACAGGACGTGGCTCCGGGAAGGGCATAGTGGTCACTAGGACAGGGCGTGCACGTGCTGCTGCCGGGCACTGGTGCGAAGAAGTTGGCGGGACAAGGCTCACAGACGCTCGCTCCAGCCAGCGAGGTGGTGCCTGAGGGACACTTCGTGCATGATCCGTCTTGTGCATGCCGCAGGCCAGCTATCTCGATAGACTGTATATCATCGAGTGGTCACTATGCGCGTCAATCCAAACGTATGGCAAAGGAGGAATGCAGACACGTACGGAGATCATAGCTTCATCGAGGCCCTTGCTCTGACCCTCATCCTTAGTGTAGGTCCACAAGAGCACGTGATAGCCCGGACGAGGGATGTCGAAGGTGCGCGTGGTGAAGCGGGATATGTCGCTCTGCAGGTCCATCACCCTGCTGCCGTCGATGTAGAACTCCAGGCCATCGGCTCCCATTTCGGAGCTGACCTGAAAGGTGAAGGTGACCTGACCAGGCTCGACAAACTGGTGGGTGTACCGGCAGAGCGAACAGGAACTGACAGTCAGTCGAGTGCGAGTGCGACACAGAGGAGCAGGCCGCCGTACGTTGAGACCCGCCTCAAGAACCGACTGCTGCGAGTCGCCTGTCTGGCCCGAGGTAACGAATCCTTCTGAATGGATCTCCCACCTGACGAAAGAACGTTAGGCGAGTGTGTGCTGTGGGACTCTAGCAGCACGAATGTACCCGGCACACGACGAGCTTGATGGCAGAGGGTGGCGGTTGGCATCGGCGCAAAAGGTAACGAAAGGCAGAGATGAGTTGAGGTGGTCACGCGAGTCCCACTGGGACAAACGGACACGTCGGCCCGAACTGAAAGTCCCAGCCGCACAGACGCTGCACTCAAATGCGCCCCAAGGCAGATACTGACCGCTGCCACAATCAACGCCTGTTCGTCATCATTCATCACCCACCCCGCGTTGTTGGTTGGTCAGCCAGGCTTGGTGACACCGGGCGTAAGGTGGGTCTACGCACGACAGGGTAGATCCGGTATCGGCGGAGGCAGATTAAGGCATTCGAAGGTCTGGGGAAAGTAGACCAGCGACCTAGTGCCAGAGTGCCCCATGCATGGCGTGTACTGGCGCCCCAGCACCGCATACTCACAGCCTTCATTCACAATGATTAGGTGATGATGTGGGTGTGATGACATGAGAACAAATCCGATAGAGTTGTGAGGCGGGGAGAGACTAACCTGGTGCGACAGGAAAGCATAGCCCAGCTCCGGTCTGCAGACGGACGTCGAACAGCTCTCGGAAGTGACGCCGACAGAACACGTACGACGAAGCGTAGAGCTGGCGCACCTTCAAGTCGCTGCCGCGAACTTGGACGTCCTTGCACGCGCTGTACAGGCGAATACAGTAGTCCGGGCACAGCTCGAGTTCGACATCTTCAGGGACGTTGTCACCGCTATGGGCGGGGTCGGCAGACAGCGAGGCTGGCCAAACGCGGACACGACCCCGCATGTCAGTCGCACAGGGCAGGCACCGAAGCTGGTTCAGCTCCGTCTGGCAGCGCCTTCCATCGGCGCTGTCCGGCACGTTCAGGCTTGCCTCCAGCCACGTGCTGATGTGGTCCAGCCGTTGCGCGATCGGTGCCCGGTATGCAGGCGAGCAACATGATGTGCTCGCAGCCCCGCACACGTTGTCGAGAGAGCTCACGTTCAACTGCATGCGCGTGCGTGGCGGTTGCCGTCAGATCCGGCAACGCCACGTCGATCTGCAGAGGGGCAGCTGCAAGTGCAAGTGGGGAAAGGTGGCAGGGGTTGGGACAGCGAACCGGCTGAGGCGCAGAGTAGATGCTGGTGGTGTTGCTGTCGAATGAGGTGGCATGGAACGGGCAGAAGGAGCTGGTGGCGGCCTGCGCCGGAACGCCGGCGTGCCACAGTGCGCACTGGAAGAGAAGCTGCAGCGCCGGGGCGAGCAAGGCTAAGGGGAGGCGAAAGGCCAGCCTCGACCTGTTCTTGTCCTGCGCCATGGTCTTGAGACCGTCTCTTGTCTGTGTAGAGGACAAATTCCTTCACCGTGCAGGGGTCGTGGCACAGCCATAAAAAGGACAAAGCCCCAAAACGAAACCCCGAAACGAAACGAAACGAACAATGAAAAAGAAAGGGAGAAAACCAAAGTTTGGGGGACAAGGAGTTCGGAGAGCTTTTGTACACGATGGGGAAAGGATGAACGACTAGGGCTCGATGACGGCCTCGAGTCGCTTGTCTTCGAGATCCTTGACGAACTCTCTGATCGGGGCCGGGCTCACCTGTGCCTCGGAGAGCGCTGTGAACCCGCAACGCAGCACGACACGACGCGATGGTGAGCGAGCAATGCAGGTCAGCCTACGCGTCGAGCGCCATGAGGGTGTGCTTGGGTTCACTACGCGCGTCATCACGTGGAGGTTGTGTGGTGCGAACAGTCAACGCGCGGGAAGTGAACGCGTACCTTTCTTGTACTCGTCGTAGTCCTTGGCGATGGCAGGATGCTTGGCCAGCCTCTCGATGCGCTGAGGGCTCTTGAGCATGGGCTGGCCAGTGTTGCAAGCGAGTGTGAGCGTGAGACACGAGGGGCAGTGCGTGAGCGTGAGGAACGTACCATCGAGACCCACTTTGTGCCAGGTGGCTCCTCCTCCTCAAGCGGGGTGTCATCCACGTCGGCAAAGTACTCGCTCAGCGCCTCGACCTCCTTGTCAACCTTGGCCTGGCGGTTGTGATCGCACTCAAATCATCAGCAAAGCGGTTGCGCAGTGTGTGGAGCGTCTCAAGCAGTGCGCACCTTGATCGCGTTCTCGTCAGCGAGCACCTTCTTAGGCGACTTCTTCTT
>CDFA01021262.1:0-17936 GCA_000826305.1 Acanthamoeba healyi | reverse complement strand
AACAAATGCTCAATGCGACATGTTCGAAAATGCTAACATCGATTTATTTTGCACACAGAATTGGAGTATAATCCTGCAGATGAGGCGACCATTATCGGCAAGGGCATGTATGGTACGCGCACTCCCCCTCTCCAAACAAATCCGCGAGTTTGCCCCTCTCCTCTCTCTCTCGTACACCTCCACTCGGCCGTGCCTTGGCTCACCGGTTCACGCGTACCAGGTACTGTGTACGAGGGTCGGTGCAGGGGCCTGCGTGTAGCTATCAAGGTCCTCAACGACCAGAAGATGGACGCCAAGAGCCTGCGGAAGTTCAAGGACGAGGTTGAACTGATGGCGTACGTCGATGACCCTATCCTCTTTTCTCTTTCCGCATAGAGGCGCGCATGCTGCACTGCATTCTCACTCACCCATCTGCACCGCTGTTCGGCATCGGCATCATCACAGTGGGCTCAATCATACGCGAGTGGTGCTGTTTCTTGGTGCCTGCATGCTTGAGAACGGGAAGGTGGCGTGTGTGACCGAGTACCTCCCAAATGGTACGGCGCTTCTGTGAGAGCTTTGTACGTCCTCTCCTCTCCTCCGCTTACCACGCTGTCCCTGTTCTGTCTGTACAGGCAATCTCGAGACTGTACTCGAAAGCAAGGACATCCAATTGAGCATGCTGGACAAGCTAAAGTATGCACGAGACATCGCGCTCGGGTGCAACTGGCTTCACCATTCCAACCCGCTCATCATCCATCGAGGTGAGCGCTCTCCTGAATTAATATCATGTGATGTACAGTGTATACTCACCCGCTTTCTATTCATGTCGTGATCACCAACCGAAACGCAGATCTGAAGCCCAGCAACCTTTTGGTACACGCTCTTTCTCGTTCTCGTTCCTGTTGTTGCTTTGAGCGAATGCCTCAGCGACACCTGGAGAGCCTCATCACTCACGTTCGACATTCTTTGCTTTTGCGATCGTTCAGCTCGATGACAACGGACGAGTCAAGGTGTGCGACTTTGGTCTCAGTCTGGCGCAACCAGAACACAGCAAGGGATTCCGATCGTCACGCATCGTCGGCACCCCGCTGTACACCTCACCCGAGACCATCAAGGGCAAGACCATCACCACCAAGGCCGACGTTTATTCGTACGGCGTTGTCCTGTACGTACTACTCTGCGCACCATCTATTTTTTTCATTTCATTTCAATTTAATTTGAGTTTTGTTGCGCAACTCACGATCGTCATCGCTATCATTGTTCTGCGCAGGTGGCAGATCCTCACTCGACTCGAGCCCTTCTTGGAATGCGTAACGTCTCCCCGGTCCACCATCACTCGGCCAAGCGATACAACCATCTCTTTGTGCTCACCGTTGCGATCGTGCTCCTTTTGCACCCACAGGAAGATTCGGATGAGGTCTACGAAGTGGTGAAGAAGGGTCACCGGCCGCCGCTTACTATGCCTCCGCTGCCGGCCGAGACCACGCCCGCCCTCCGACAACTCGTTGCCGATTGCTGGCAGAACAGTCCCCGCAGACGGTATGTGGGCAACGTCTCAGCTATGCAAGCGCAACTGCTGTCAAGCGCTAAAGTACCGCCTATGTGTCCGATGGGTCAACCTGTGCTCATTTCCTTCCCACAGACCGTCATTTGATGAAATCCTCACGCGACTCGAAGTGATGTTGATTGAGTACGCCATACCGGACCCACACGGCGCCGAGCTTTGGAAGTCCCGCTTCCTCGGCAAGGACGAAGTCTCCTGGCCCAAGTTTGTCAGCACCTTTGCCGAAGACGAGCGATTCGGCGCCGCCACCATATCTCCTCACTCGCCGCCCGTTCGTTGCCTGAAGAACCTTCTGGGTACGACATATGATCCTCCTCACCAGCTTGAGCGTTTGGTTGGATGTTGTTCTCACTGCCCTTTTGCTTTGCGTGCTTGCCGATCGTGTCACTGCCGACAGCAACGGAGGCATCGCCGACTGCCGTTGTGACGCTTAAGTCGTTCGGAGACTTTTGCTCGTGGTTCGGCCCGCTCGTACCCGGTTTGCACGATGAGCAGATCAACATCACCAAGAAGATAGTCGCCATCCTTCGATGCCCGTACGCGCGTCCCACCATCATGCACATGGGATCAGGATCAGAGTTGGTGGTTCTCACGTCACGACCTTCAACAACACAGGTGGTTCCACGCGTCTGTCACGAACAAGCAGGCTCGCAGCATGCTGGTACAGCAGCCCGTGGGCACCTTCCTGGTGCGCTACAACGAGAGCGTGCGCGGAGGCTGGATCATATCCTACGTGGCCGAGTCAACCGAGGAGGGCAGTTCGGAGAGCATGCACGACGACGTTCGCAAGAGCCGCAAGAGCATCAACGAGAAGGTGTTCGAGGGCGCCAAGGATATGGACGACAGCAACGGCGTCAAGCGAGGACGCATAAAGCATGTGCGAATCTACTTCGACAAGAGCCAGCCGGACCTCGGCTTCCAGCTGCTGCTGCCCGCCAAGCCCAAGGCCCTGCAGGACCAACCCTCGCCGCACAGATCAGGCTCGTCGCCACTCGACCACGCCACGCTGGCCGGCATCCACGGCTCGTCGTCGTCTTCATCACTCAGCGAGAGCGGCGGAGCCACGGGGATGGGCGAGGCCTTCACGCGCTACGTGTGGTCGTCCTACACCACCTACATCGTCGACTTCATCAGCCAGCTTCTCGACAAGAGCTGGCCCGGCCGCGAGTATCTCGACATCAACTACCCGTGTCCTGGCTCTCGATTTGCTTCCATTTTTGCACAGTCCTCGCCGGGAGAGGAGAGCAGCGACTCGGTGTTGGGCGGCAGCGTGCTGGTGCGGTACCTTAACTCGATGTCGTCGATGGACGACCTCAAGGGGAACAAGCAAAAGGACAAGAAGCCGACCGATCAGGCAGCCGCAACGATCATCACGGCCATCGCTGGGTCTCCGAGGGATGCTGCTCTAAAGGAAGGGAGAGCGCAACAGAACGGAGGAGCGGAGGCGAACGAAACGAAACAGCCACATGTAGAGAAGAAACGAGCGAAGAAGGACGACCACAGCAAAGCGGAGAGGAAGAAGGCAGAGCGGGTCAAGCGAGAGAAGGAGCCGAGTGGCGCTGGCACCACGACTACGACCACCACGACGACGCTAGCCTCGACCCCGTCGAAATCGGAGCGACATCAGAACAACGGAAAGAAGAAGGGCAACAAGAAGGAGAAGAAGGAGAAGGAGAAGGGAGAGCGAGCATCAAAGAGCAAGCCGGAGAAGACGAAAAGGGGCAACGGTGGAGCCGATGAGGCCACGGCCGAGAAGGCTAAGCCAAAGCCAAAGACAATCCTTCAGATCCTCGCCGAACGGGACAAGGAGAAGAAGAAACAGCAGCACATCAAGGAGGAGAACGCCAAGGCGGAGCAGGAGAAGGACGCGAAGGGGGAGAAGGAAAAGGACGTGAAGGAGAAAGGATCGAGGAGACTGAAACGAAGCAAGAAGTCAGACAAGGAGAGCGACAAGGAGAGCACGTCGGCATCGGAGGGCAAAACGCCACCCAAGAAGGAAAAGAAGGAGAAGGGCAGCAAGAAGAAGGAGAGGGAGAGGGAGAAGGAGGAAAAGGCTCTTGCTAGTAGTGGAACTGTAGAGGGGGGCAAGGGCAAGGAGGAGAAGAGCGAAGAGAAGGGCGAAGAGATGGAGAAGAGCAAGAAGGAGAAGAAGAAGACAAAGGAGAAGGGCAGCAGGAGGATGCGGAGGACGGCGGAGGCGGACACCGTGACGTCCAGCGTCACGACGACGAGCTCCTCCCGGGTCTCGACCTCCTCGACCACATTGACGGCCGTCACCTCGAAGCTGGCGACGAGTCCCTCCAAGGCCGCCTTGAAGAAGGAGAAGAAGGAGAAGGACAAGCTCGCCAAGAAGGAGCGGAAGGAGCGAGAGCGGGAGGCCGCCGCCAACAACGGCGCCTGAGCCCGGCACACCGGCGAAACAGAAAGAGACGAGAGAGAGCGAGAGACACACGAAACGGACAAGGAGGGCGATGCGCCGTGTCGATGGTCCAGGAGCATGCACCACCGATCCAGCAAGAGAGAGAGAGAGAGAAGACGTCGACCGATCGCTCGAGCAATCCAACGAGAGCGAGAGCGAGACGTACGCTTTTGAGAATCATGTTATTATTTATTTTACTAAACCCCCCCTACCACACCCCACTCACACGACCTCGCAGCACTGATGCGGCACCATTGTTTGCTTGTATGTGTGTGTGTGTGTGTGTGTGTTTATGTACAAGGTGGAGGCTGAGGGGGTGTGTGTGTCTTATGATTTGGTGGTTTCGTGATGGTGATGTTCGGCAGCGGCTCGGCCGGCGTAGAGGGCGATGAGGTGGAGGACGGTGTGGGGCTCACGGCAGGAGAAGCCCTTGCGGATCCAGCTGCCCGTCGTCACCAGCACTCCCGGGTGTTCGCCGTGAAAGCGCTTCATGTCGCACGCCCACCACACGTTGCTGCTCATGCACATGCCTGCGCCCACGTCACATGCTCACCGTGTCAGAGGAGGAGTGATGTGAGAAAGAGCTGTCGTTGCACGTACCCCATGACTTGTAATCGAACGCGGGGATGAGGTTCTCGAGACTGCACAGCTCCCAGCCCTTCACGTGCTCCCAAGGAACGAACTTGGACATCGTCGTTGGAAAGTAGTACCTGGTACGTACCCCACACCCACCACACGCCGCCCCATGTCGTGCATGAGAAGGAAGGCCGCACACTCGATGTTGCACTCCGCCATCGCACCGGGGGGGGGGAGCATGACTTATGCAGAAGCAAAAGAGGAGCGGGGGGCGCAGTGCAGTCGTACCACTTGATGGTGATGCCATGACTGTCCACATCCACAAACTCGTCGCTGTACCTCTCCTCCGGGATGCTGCACTCCTCTTGCCGCTGCTGCATTCTTTTTACTGTTCTGATTCTCTGTTCTCAGGGCCCTGTTTGCCAGCGGCTTGGGTCTTCTTCCTGCGCTTGTTCTCGGCTAAAATTCACTGAGACAAATAACGAAATCTCAAGGAAATTCAAAATATATTCACCAACATCTTGCCGTGTGGGCCGTTGTGGATCACATTTCATCGTCGCCTACGAAGTTGTCGGCTTGGAAGGTGGCGAAGGACGTGTCGATCTCCATCACGGGCTGCCAGCCGCCGGAGCGCGACTTGCCCCGGAGGAACTTGAACCACACCAGGAATCCGATCGCGCCCAAGATCAGTGTGAAGGTCATCAACACGCCGAAGCCGATCATCAGGTTCTGCATTCGTGCTCATGTTAGAGAGAGCACTTGCATAGCCTGACACTTGCTGCATAGAGCTGCGGCAACAGCTGACGCACCGTCATCGTGAACATTCCTGAGGGCTGTCCTACTCCGTTGCCACCGTCGGCCTCCCTCGCCAACGCGCAGCCGACACCAAGATCTGGCCATCCAGAGGGACATGTTAGTTCAGGTAATATGACTTGCACAATCACGACACGTTCACGTACGTGGCAGGCAGATAAGAGCCAGCTGGATGGTCGCCGGCGTTGCCTCGTTCTGTCTCTTCGACACCGTTTCAGCGGTGCTCCTGCTCTCGGCCTTGGCCTTGGCCGCCGCTCTCCTCTGCTTCGGGTGACCCGCGATGGGCAACAGCCTGTTGACGAGCACCTCGTCAGGCTTAATTGTCGTGATGATGGCGCGTCCGATGGCGATGGCGTGCGACGTACCTCTTGTGGCCTTGCTGGCTGCCCTGATCTGATGAGGTCACGACCTTTCTGACGGCGAGTGGATGGAACGAGCCTACGCTGGTCGACGCGACGGACGACTGTACACCATCTGATCTCCTCTCTGATGATCGAGCAAAGGCAAAGACTTGCGGTCAGCTAATGGCACATGGATAGAGAGAGAGAGAGAGAGTGCGGGCGGAGGATGAGGTGTACTCCAGCCATCATAGTAGTCGTCGTCGTCGCTTACACCCGCTTCGGTCGAGTTATGACCCGGCGAGAGCCAGTTGTTGCCGCTGCGCCACACGGCGAACGCCGTCGTGCAGTTCTCCGACACGGCCAGCACGGGCCAGTGCTCGTTGTTGAACAGACTGTTCACCTGGAAGCGGTGCCCGATCTCCAGCGAGTGGGACCTCAACTCCACACCTTCCACTCGCGTGGTGTTGTCCGAGCTACGCTCCAACACGCGTGCAGGAAGTCGATTGAGTCTTCAGAGACCATACCACATCACTTCTGCAAGATCGCGGTGTACTGTACCTGCCGCTCTCGAAGACAACAAGGTACGAGTTGGTGTGATTCACGTAGGCAGCCGCAGGATGTCTATCATACGAGCTGTCACTGTGGCCCAATATCCTGTGTGTCGTGCGTGAGTGCGTGTTAGTGGGTTGGATCAGCTTCGCTCGCGGGAGAGATGAACGGTGGATGGGGTGTAGGTAACTGGAATTGGCGCTTGGGTACGGTCACGTTGCTGAGCAGCTGAGAGGCCACGTACTTGCGATCGCTGATGCCTGCATGCTCGGCCAACGGCCGGTGTGAGTTTAAAGCGCAGCGATAACCAGTGCGGAGAAAGCAGCGGAGGTCTGGTACCATCAACCTCCCAAGTCAAGAGGAACTGGTCGTCCTTGGCCGAGTAGGTGAGCTTGGCGTCGTGGTCATGAAGAGCCAGAGAGGTGCCGTTGTTTTGCTACGTCGTTGTTGCCACGGTGCGCGTTATGAGGTCAAGGTTGTTTTTGATTGACGAACTGAACAACGGAGAAAGCTGTACCTGAACGGTGGAGCCCACCATGCGAATGCCCTGAGAGACCAACCCGAGCGGCGTCCCACCCACGATCACTGCTCCGATGTCGGTTTTCTGCATGTGCAATACAATGGGGCGAGGTGATGAGAGTGTCAGAGAGAGCCAGCGAAGAGAGGAGTGGGACTTGGCGTCGCAGGAGTCGTACGCCATCGGCCATCTGATCCCACTCCCACACCACGTAGAACATGTTGGAGGGCGGGTGGTAGGTTACGAATGGCTCCCGGTCAATGTTGGCTGTACCCAGCAGCAGGTCTGCATAGAACGAGATCAGAAACCATCGACGGATGATGGTGCTGGTGTAAAAATCCAAAGGCAGGCGCAGCACTCTCTCCGATCTGATGGGTTGAATTGAGCTTCACTATCGCCACTCCGCGCTCGTCATCCTCCAGCTCGTGTGCCAGCACTGCCACGCGAGATCAGTACAAACAATGGCAAATAACACGTGAACGTTCGCCGGTGATGATGGATTGTTGCGGACCAAACGCATTGTCCACCGGCGAGTAGGCCATGTGAGGAGCGCTGTCTCTGCCGCCAGTGTAGCTGACCAGCAGCGCAGTCTCGTCCATGCTCCCGTCGCCCTTCACCGCTCGCCCGGCAATGTCGAAGTCGGAGCCATCACCTGCAGAAGGCGTGAGCACACTGCACTTCAAAGCAATTGCAGTGAGCGCGTTATGTGGCGAACAGCGCACCGCTATAGTCGTACTCCCACACCACCATGTAGTAGTCGTCTCTCGAGTTGTACGCCACTACTGGAAACTCCTTCCGCTCGGGGCCAAGCTGCCAAGCAAGCAAGTTAGGTCGGTGGAGCGGGCGGTGACGAGGAGGACGAGGAGGAGTCTCGGTGTTGGCGTTACCTCGCTGTTCTCGTCGTCATAGCTCCAGATCGAGATGGGGCCTCCGATGGCGACTCCAGACTCGCTGAATCGCTGGCCGAGGATGGCAGTCTGGTTGGGTATCTGATCTCACACGCACGCGCACACGCAACATGACCGCATGCACGTCACGCAAGGAAGAGAGCACACGCGACGAGAGCGTCGTTTCGTTGAGAGACTAGGGCGCGCCTGGCAAGCTTACCTCTTCGCTGAGGTAGACGAGGAAGAACTCGTTCCTGAGGCTGTTGTAGACCACGTCGGGCTGGCTGCTGCGCAGCATGACTCGTCGGTCGGTCAAGGTCCGCTCCGGAATGCCCTCGCACACCCTGAACGTCCCCGTTCCACCCTGCACACCTTTCGCCAGCAGCGTGAGCACCAACACGCACACGCACACACGACCGCGCATGAGCTGTTGTGCTAATCTTGCTTCGCCTTCATATGGTGAGTTCTCCTCCCTGCCCTCCCAAGGTGAAAGATCTTCACTTACCTGGTGCAAGAAGGGCGAGAACCGTCGTCAGCACCGCCAGCACGAGCACAGCGAGGGGTCCTGGACTTATCTCCATCTCATGAACTGCAACAGCGCTCTTCAATCCTCTGTCTGAGCTCTCTTGAGAGCTGTGTGACGACCCAATTATGGTCAGTGTCCTGGAGCGAAAAAAATTCGCCTCAGGCTGGTCTGTGAGCTGGTCCCGGTGATGGTGCCACAGTGGTCGTTTGGTGGCACAGTGTGGAGGCATGCCTGCACCAGACACTGCGGCACATCTGTCCCCCCCCCTCCTCTGTTCTCTTGCATATCGCAAGCGATGAGATCAAGTGATGGAGGTAATGCAACGCAATTCTTGTTGGTAGTGGTGGCAGTGGGCTAGTCGTATGATATCTCGTTGGCGCCCGCCTCGGTCGTTTCGTCGTGCACGACGTCCGCCACGAAGCACTTGGTGGCCGCGATGAACTCGGCCACGTTGCAGCCCAGCTTGACGTCAATCTGGGGGCAAGAGGGGATGAATGTGAATGCTGCAGTGTTGATGGGAGAGCCAAGGCAATGATGCACGTACGTGTCCTCCACCTAGCCACATGAACTGCGGGCTCAATCGCGTGAGGCGATCACTGAGGATGACCGGTATGGGAGTGGTCATGCCCACCGGACAGACAGCGCCCTTGCCGAACCCGGTCAACCGGTCGCTGATCTGCGTGCGCACATACACGGCACAGCAAGGCGCGTGAGACGGCTGTGCGGCCTCACCACGAGTCGGAGCGATGGCGCGGACGGCTCGCACCTCCTCTGGCGCCAAGGTGAACTTGAAGTGCTTCTTGGAGATCTCAGGACTCAGCTTACGCACGAACTTGAACACTGTGAACGATCATCAGTGACATGACACAACGATGGCGTTAGCGGACTGTGGCATGTACCCTTCTGCGATTGCAGCCTCGTGGTGTACTGGATGATGACGGCGTAGTATCGGCTGTTGCGAGGCTCTGCGCAGTCCGTGCGCGTGCAGTGCGTGTTCTCCAGCAGGATAGTCTTGCACAACTATGCGTGCACGCACACAAGCGAGTGGTCGCGCGCACGTCAGGCACAACTCTCAAGAGAGCTGAAAGTGGTGACGCTGGGACGAACCTGGTGCACTGACGGAGCGCCCAGGCATCGTCGCCTTCGCGCGAGGGGCCACTCGTAGTACGTGGAAGGCACACGACGGAACCTGGCTGTTTGGTTGGAAGAGGGAGTGGGTCAAGTTCACGATGAGATTGCTGCAATTAAATCTTTCATGAAATCGTGAGGGGGGGGCACCAGAGGGGATGGGCAGGGCCTTGGCGGCTTGCTTGACGCGCGCGACGGGCTCGTCGTCCTTGGGCACCTCTGCCAGCGCCGCCTCGGCCCTCATCACGCGCTCGAGCAGCTGTTCGAGCGCCCGGAGCACGTCCTCCTGCCGCGCCGCCAGTGGGTCCTGCGCCAGCGATGGCCCACAGTGCCCGTGCTCCTGCTCCTTTTCCTGCATGCTCAACACTTCCATCTTCACTCTGTCCTCGCTCTTCTGCAGCCGAACTCAACTGAGCTGAGCTCCGGAGCTCTAGCTCCGGAGCGTCGACCTCTCAACACGAGTGCACCTAATGACCAGGCAGGACAAGAGAGATGGAGAGCAAAAGGAAGGGGATAGCGAGAGAGATAGCAGCATGTGGACGATAGAATGCTACCACTGCACCACACCAACGAACACCCTTCCCTTGTGGGGGTCGGGCTCCATGTTGGCGCCAGGAATCGAACCTGGGTCTCTGAGACCCTAACTCAACGAAGAACCACATCGCCAAACTGCTCCCTGCGCCACCGATATCAGTTCAGATCGTGAAGCAACGTATGTGCTCGTATGGTGAGGGTCATTCACGATCGTCCATTCCCCAACCTGTCACAGAACAGTCCTTCGGGTCAGCGTTGTTGTCGGAGCCAGGGCTCGTTCCTGCGTCCTGCGTCCACCAAAGAATTCAAAGAACTCTTACCACAGAGCTAACGCAAACACACACGACGAGAGGCACAGGGGATGGAGCATCGACGTCTCTTCCCCATCCCGGTGGCAGACGAGCCAACAAGGGACCATGCTGCAAGCGTACTAGCCCCCTCATCCCCCGGAACCCAACTGTCACCCGTTCCGCTGTCTCGCCCTGTGTGCTGATGTTGCTGTGTGCGCGTGCGTGGTGGGGGGCGGGGCAGACACCAGACGCAGCTGCGGCGGTGGCAGGCGGCCGGTCCTACGCCAAGGCTGCAGTCGAGCACGAGCAGCGCGAACGCGAACGGAAGCGAACGCTGGAGCAGCTTGAAGGTACTCTCGTCTCTTCACTCTCTCCCACTGCGGACATGCACTGCTCACTGAGTCACGCGTGTGCGCGTGCGCGTGTGTGTGCGCGTGTGGCGCAGAGCTGGAGCTAAAGGAGCTGAAGCGCCAGGAGAAGAAGCGCAAGAGGAAGGAGGAGAGGAAGCAGAAGAAGGAACGCAAGCGACGCAAGCGGCACATCAAGCATCACGGGGCGCCGTTGGTGCGTGCGCTGCGCGACCTCCGACCATCGATGGCCGGCGAGACGATCATCGTCGTCGGTCGCGTTGTGGACGAGAGCGAGCCTACGACGATCCCGCTTAGTGAGAAGACGCTCGAGCAGCACCGCACCGGTAACACAGCCGCGATCAGGGAAGCGCTGGCGTCGCACGAAGGCGAAGGAGCGGAGGAGGAGCTGAGCGTCGAAGCGATCGCCAGGCGAAAGGCGAAGAGAGCTCTGCAGCAACTCCAAGCTGATGCAGACGCGGAGCGACCAAGCACGACGGTGGAGGCGGAGAAGACGAAGCGCTGGGAGGAGGAGGAGCGACAGCGGCGGCAGGCCGAGTGCTGGCGCACGCTGCCCTACCTGAACAAGAACCAGGATCGGTTCCGCCTGGCCAAGGACGGACGCGACGTCATCCTGCAGTTTGACCGCACGCAAGAGGACACCTTCCTGCCGGACAACACCGACGTACGGGTGTGGGGCACGCTCGAGGTACAACCACCGTCCACGCACGCACGCCCACACGACACAGTGTGCATCATGATCGAGCTTACTCTGGCTCTGGACACTCGGGGCGCAGGTCAAGATCGTCCCGTTGAGCGAGCTCTGCGCATGGAGGGACGTGGCTGTCACGATCCCGCTCGACGAGCAGATCCCCGTGTTCGTGGTCCATACGACCAAGTGGAAGCTCGCCAGCGAGTGCACTGATGGCAGCCGAGCTAAGTAAATGGCAAAGGATCGTGTTCTCTGCCCTGGAGTGCGTCTATATACACTCGCTGCTCTGTCTTTCGCTGTTTCGCCTGGCCGCACGGATGAAGCCCTGGCGCCTGGCCTTGAGCCGCTTGACCTCGCGTCGGAGCGCGGCCATGGCCTTTAACTTCTCCTCGAGCTCACGCTCCACGTTCCGCAGCTGCTCCTCGGGCGACAGGGACGTGTCCTCTTCCTCCTCGTCGTCATTGCCGCTGGCCTCTTCGCCATCGCCCATGCTGCCGCACCGTCCAAAGGGCACTAGCACGGCCTCGTTCTCCTGCGAGAAGAAGAGTTCGTCGTCCTCCTCAACCTCATCCGCCTCGACATCGACATCGCTCGGCTCACCCGCTAGCCCGTCGGCTTCCTTCGTCTGCACCTTGATGGAGGAAGGCAAGGGCTGCTGACTCGTCTTGTCGCGTCGCTTGACGATCACTTGGATGGTCATCTTCTTCGTCTCGACCAGACGCGTGCCTTTGCCATCGGCCGTCGGAACGGGATCCTGTCGTGTAATCTCGATCTCGACGACGTCCTCGTCCTCGTTCGGCTGCCGTCGTCCTCCTCCTCTCTGCTGAGCGCTGCCGATCTCCGTGCAGACGACGGGCGCCGGAGCGACGGCGTGAGCGACCACGGCTAAATCCTCGGCAGCAGGCGTGGCGATCACTTCGCCTGGGGCTGATGATGGTGCGGCTGACTCAGCGCTTTCTTCAATCTTGGGCTTGTCCTGCGTCAGCGCCCGCAGTGTGACGACGGTTGAGGTAGTTTGGAGCGCGTCGTTGCTCGAGCTCGCGACTGCCAACGGCGGCTCTGGCACGACTGGCGCGGGCGGAGCGACTTGGCCTTCGCTTTCGCTTTCTCTGCTGCTCGATGCGTCGGTGGTGGCCTCTTCGGTGGTGGGCACTGCTTGGCCCTTTGGCTCCTCCGTCGCGGGAGCAGGAGTGGCGACGCCAGTAGCAGACGCCTCGGCCGGCGGTACCTCTTCGTCGCCGACGACGATTTGGTGCTCCCACTCGGTGAGCAGGTCGAGCACTCGGTGGCGTCGGTTCTTCTGATCCTCCTCCAGCTTTTTGTTGTACTCCTCGACCTCCTTCGCTCGCAACCGTCTCTCCTCGCTCGTTAGCAGATTCTCTGCGACCGCGACCTCCACCACCGGTTCCCCTCCTGCGCCTCCTCCTTCGGCTCCGCCCTCGCCCGGGCGACTGTCCTGCGCCAGTATGCTCGCATTACCTCCGCCTCGCTTCTTGAGCTCCTCGCGCCACCACTCGTCGCCGGTCTTCCTGTGCTGCGCGCCTCGCGGAGACAGATCGGCCATCGCCATGCCGGACTTGGCCCGCGTGCCCAGATCGACCGGGGAACCGAGCGTGCCTTCCTCCTGCGGGACACACAGATGCAACAATGCGCGATTGATCAGCGACAAAGGCAACAGATGGAACGATGAGCGGGCATTAAGACGTACAGGGAGAGAGGCCTTCCACTCGGGCTTCTTGGTTATGTTCGAGCGGCTGCTGATCTCCGAACCCGACCTGGTGTGCCCGCGCTTCCGCATGAGCCGCAGCGTGGCCTTCTTGCCCCGCTCCTCGGCCTTCTCCTTCTTGCGCTTCTCTCGCTCCTCCTTCTTGCGCTGCTTCTTGGCCGCCTTCTTGTCGCTCTCGCCGTCGCTCCCGCTCCCGCTGCTGTCTGCGTTGGTCGACCCGCGCAGCGTTTGGTTGGAGATCTTGTTGCGCTTACGGAAGGCGGTCAGGGTGCGCGTGCCGCGGTCCCACGCCTCGTCCGTTTCGTCCCACTGGCTCATACCGGCGACGTCGAGTCCCTCGAGGATCTGCGACAGCTGCTTGCGCCTTCTGCTGTTCCGCCCGAACGTGGCGTGATAGTCCCCGCTGACGCTCTCGCCCTTGACGCCGAGGTTGCGCGACGATGACGAACTGAGGGCGGACGGCGTCCGCGCTTCAAAGTTGTCCTTGCGCTGTGTCTTGACTTCACGCTGTTGCTGCTGCTGTTGCTGCTGATGTTGGTGAGTGTCGATGTCCTTGCTGTCCTTCTTCTTGGGGCTCTCTTTCTTCTTGGGGCTCTTCATGCGTGGAGTGATGTCGCCCATGCCGCTCCGGTCGATGGAGAACGATCGGAGACGGCCAATGAGTCCGCCCAGCGGCCCCTCGTCGCGTCCTCCCGGTGACGCCGCAGCATTCGTGTCCTCGGCACTGCTACCACCACTGCTGTTGCTGTTATTGTTTTCCTTGTCCTTGTCCTTCTCGTGATTGTGGTGTTCGCTGTCGCAGCTGCCTCGTGGGCTATCCGTCGGCGTGGCCGCCGTCGTGGCGTCGTCGAACGAGAGCGAGACCGGACAGTTGAGTGTGGGATACTTTTGTTTGTGAACCTTGGTCCGCCGGATGGGCGAGGGACTGTTGGTCACCTGCACACGCACACGTCGCGCCAGCAGGAGCACGCGCGTGTTTAGAGCGAATACAGCAAAGGGGTGCAAACAACGAAAACGACAGCGAAAGAACGAAAGCGGCGACATGGGGGGGGGGACACTTCGGACATGGCGTCGTGCGGGGTGGAGAGAGCTGGGAGGCGGCAAGAGAGATCAGAGGGGAAGGGGGGGGGAGGCACCTTTGCCCCCTGAGGGATTTCGCTGACCGAAGACCCGAGGAGGAGAAGCTTCTTCTTTCGGTCTCCCTTTTTGTCCGCTGCTTCCTTCTTGTCGATCACCTGCCCTTCAGAGGCGGCCCTGGTTGAAAAAAAGAAAGAAAGATGAGCCATTTATTTTTTTTTGACATCTCGAGATGAGATTTGGGGGGTTTGAAGTCCCTCCCCTCTCATGAGAGAAGAGCAGAACTTCTACGTACTTGCCGCGAGGGCTAAGCATGTTCATCTTGGCCCCCAGGGCGCCCTGTGTGGGGGGTTGGTTATGTTGGTGTGGTGCGTGGTGGCACGACGCTGGGCTTTGGGTTCGAGCAAGTGGCTTGCCCAATGAGTTGCAATACGATATTACTCTCCGCGCACAAGTTCCGCTCTTGGCGCGTCTCGGTGCGCCCCACAGGCTCTCGGCGACGACGAGGCCAAGACGCTTGTGACCACGACGATCGTGGTGAAGGTTGGTGGTGGCTCAGGTGAAGGTTGTTGGCTGCTTCATAGGCCTATGAACACATTTATGATATAATTATTTGTACACCCACGCACACCAAGGCTGCATCGCTCGGAGCAACGCCGGTGGAGGACAGGAAGGGCGAGAGTGGGCTCTAGATGCCCGAGAAGTTGGGCTTGTCGCCGGTGCCCTTCTGCACGCCACGCTCGGTCTCCTTCTTGGGGGCATTGATCTGGTGTGTTTAGAGAGAGGAAGGCGCTCGTGTGAGCACAAACGAGGTGCACAAGAGGAAGAAGAGCGGGGGGGGGGGCGTACGGCGGTCTGCTGGAACTTGTCCACGATGATGGCGGGCTTGGGCGCCGAGCCACCGGTGGCGGGTGCCGAGCTGCCGCTGGCGCTCTTGATGTTGAAGCCGTAGACGTGTCCCTTGGGTGCTGACATGCTGCTCTCTGTGCTCTGTGTTGCTTGTTGATGCTCACTGCCACAGCAAGGCCAAGAGTCGCTGTGTGCGCCTCCCCACAGCGGCCCCACAGGGCAACCAATAACGGACAAGAATAAAATATAATTGAAGTTGAAGGAAATAAAAAGTGAAAATATTTTCTCAGCAATTTGTTTTTGGCGCGAAAGGCAGCCACCGTACACCAAAAGATCATCTTGTAGAGGCGATTGCGGAGGAGGGAGAGATGGCGGAATTCGTCTACTACGAGAAGAAACCAACCACAGAGACCAAGTGCGCTCTCAATTTCGTCTATTCAATTGCGCCATTTCAGCTTAATATTTAATTTTTTGATTATTTAAATTCTTCGGTAGGGGCACAAATGGGCGAGGGCGAAAGAAATCGTTTGCCCCCGTACGCAAGGCAAAGGTGGATGACAGCATAGGTACCGCTCGTTCCCGTCCCTTCCCCCCTCCCTCGCCGCTCGCGCATAGAGAGAGAAGAGGAGAACAGCACACCAACGATCGGCTGGTGGGGTGGCTTTTGAACAGAGGAGGACGTGGAGATGCCCTTCCACCACAAGGGAGGAGGCTCGCCGGCGCCGAAGCGCATGAAGGAAGACGAGAAGGAGAAAGGGAAGGGGAAGAAGGCCGCGGTGGCGAAAACGGTCGACTCGCCGCAGCCAGCCACAACGACCGCCAAGAAGGGGGCAGCAACAGTGAACAAGGCAAAGACCGTGGGGACAGAGAGAAAGGGAGAGGCGGCGGCTCGGAACGCTCCATCGGAAGCGCCTTCCTCCACTCCTCCACTTCCCTCCTCCTCTGCCACCAACGTGGCAAGCAAGAAGCTCGACGCCGCCTCGGCAGAGAGCGAGAAGAACAACAAGCAGCCGGCAACAAAGAAGAAGACGACAAAGGTGGTGAAGAAGCTGGTGGCGAAGCCGGTGACGCCGCAGATCGATCCCGCTTTTGTGCGAGAGAAGGAGCGCTTCTTTGCGCACTTCCGAACGAAGGTCGAAGCGCTCATCGACAGCCACGCCCCGCTCAAGTCCGTAACCGGTCGAACCTACGAGGTCAACGCCAAAGGTCTTTCTTCCTCCTCGCTCCACGCTGTCACGCAGAGCCGAAGATCACTGATCGCCTAACTGTGGCTTTCGATTGATCCCGTACAGTGAACGAGATCTGTCGCCAGTTCTTGGACAACGTCGAGACGACGCCAGTGCCCACCAAGCAGATCCCGGAGGAAGAGTATCAGCGACGGCTGCGAGAGGAGGAGGAGAAGCTCGCAGAGAGTCGCGCTCGCTCAGTGCGGTGCGCCAAGCTGCGGCAGCGAATCGACCTCCTGCAGAAGGAAATCGATCGGTACGACTCCGGACTGCTGTCGGCGTTCACTTTCGTGCTTACCTAAGGTTACCTAAAGTCCCATGTGTCCTCTGATGTGTGTGTTGTGTGTGTGCGTGTGTGCCCTCCATAGCCAGCAGAAGGAAAAAGCGCAGTGGGATGAGGTGCGGAAGGTGTACCAGAAGAAGAGCGAACAAATCAAGCGGGCGAGGGAGAAGGCCACCGAGCAGGAGGAGACGACGGCCAAGAGGCTCAAGTCGGGCGAGATCGACTATCCCGATTTCCTGAGCCAGGAGGACAAGGCGCTGCTCCAGCAACTCGCCTTCACGCCGATGGACGTGGAAAAGGCCACCCAGACTCTCTCACTACAGGTACAACAGACCTCTCCGTCTCGTCTCTCTCCCTCTCGGATCGCTTGCGTGCGCTACGCTCACACGCGGCCGCGGCGATGTCTCCCATGTGCGTGTGCGGTGCAGGTGGACTACTTGAATGGCACGTTGCGGGAGCTGAAGCACTTTGACGAGTCGGCGGATCGCTGGGTCAAGAACGCGCTGTCGTCGTACCACAAGCAGTGGCAAAGCACGGAGGGGGGCGGTAGTGGCGGCGGAGCATCTGCCGCGGCAGCCACAAACACACGGGCGCTCATCCGGGGCATCACCAAGCCACCTTCCACATGATGACTCACAGACACCTTCTCTCCCCCCAATGTATTTAATGCAACGACAGCAACATGCTCCCTTCCGCCGAAACTCTTTCCCGAGACTTGGAAAGTTCGGGCGCGTTGTGAAATAATTCTTGGAAATCAAAATGGGCCAATTTAGTTAGCCATAAAAAGGCGGGAAATATTGAGTTGATTTATTATTTACAAACCGCGAAGTCGGGCTTACGCGCAGCAAAGTCGAAGAGGAGAGGAGATGTACGCGACGGACCTCGCAGCTTTCAACCCGTTCTCGGCCACACAGGAGTCGTCGAATGGCGCATTCGACGCTCGGCCCCAGGCGGACATCTTTGCGACATCGCTCCCGATTTTGTAAACCCTGCTGCTTCGTCGTCCTCCCCGCAGGCGACGAGCTACAGCAGCAGCCAGGGCAACTACCACGCTCCCTCCTCGAGGCCGTTCGAGCAGCAGAGACCACGCCCCACCAAGACCGTGAGTTGGGCCTCAACAGCAGCGAGCACGAGCCAGACGGGCAACGCTAGCATCGCCCTCTCCGAGTTCTGGGCGCACCCCGTCAGTAGCTGTACCCACTCCCCTCCCTTCTACACTAGCACGCTGTGAAGCTCCTGGTTTGACACTGCGGCTACACCTCGCACACACAGCCTTTGGGTCTCAAGCTGGAGGGTCGGGCTTGAGCGCCAGTGCGCAGATGCTGCTGCACGCGTCGACGTTGTACAAGACCGGCGCCATCACCGCCCAAGAGAAGGGTCGCATCAAGGTACTGAGAGAGGCGTCGCCTCTGTCCAGGCCCGCCACCGAGGAATGGGCGCTCCGTGCAGCAGGCTAACGCGCGCGTGCGACAGGACCAAGTGCTGCAGGGCAACATCGCACAGGTGCAGCAGCAATACGGCACCCCGGCTGCGGTACGTCTTGCGTTGGCTTTGCAGATCGCAGCTTGCCTCTGAAGTTGAACCTCCAAC
>CDFA01021253.1:0-10978 GCA_000826305.1 Acanthamoeba healyi | reverse complement strand
AGAGAGAGAGAGAGAAAAGAGAGGAGATAGGACTACTGCTGGCCGGTAGCAAGGAGGAGGGAGTACTGCTTCTTGCTTGATGACGATGACTCTATCGCTTTTATAAATAGGTGCTCGCGATACGTGTTGCAGCTTCATCCCTCTCTGGATCGCTCACCCTCTACGCGTTCCCTTCGAGCTCTTGAGGGTTGTGACTTCCCGACGAGGTGGCGTCCCAGGAGGAGTCTCTCTTGCAGGATCTCGAGAAAGATCGCATGTTGTTGATATACTGTGTTACGATTATTTCTTACTTACACGCAGATGCGCTTCATCATCACTGGCCGCCCTGCGCGACGTCGGTCTCGGCGGTAGCGGCAGGCGTCGTGGCGAGTTCGTGTGCTCTGCGGCATCGCTCTCTGGCATCTGCAGCCTCGGCCGCAGGATCGGACCCGGGCGCGGTGGGGAGCTCTGCGGCGTCGCTCTCTGGCGTCAGCAGCGACGACAGGGGCGCGAGGTTCTGCTGCTGCTGCTGCTGCTGTTCCTGCAGCACCGTCGCGTGCGTGTCAACAGGCGGCGGCGGACTGACGGCTGCGGGTTGTTGCTGTATGTGGCCGACGACAACGTTGGCGGGAGAGGGCGCGCTGAGGTGTTGTGGTGTCTCCTGCGGCTGAACGTGGAAGCCGAGACCCAACATACCGGGCACGGCGATGCCCGCCGCCTGCAGCGCGAGTGACGAGTACGCCTGGGCCAGCAATCGATTCATCTCATCGACCTGCATGACGTGGCAGCATACAGCGCCTTGGTGAGCAGGCGAGCGAGTGATGGAAGAAGAGGATGATCACGAACCTTGTCAGAGGTGCGCAGGAGGTTCTTGAGGTCCTCGTTCTGTTTGATGAAGAAACCCAAGCGGCTTTCGAGCTCGCGTATTCGCGTGTCGTTGGTGTAGACTGTCTGCTTGAGCACCTTGTTCTCGGCGTCGAGCTCGTTGTTCTTGCGCTCGAGTCCGCCCAGGTACTCCTTCTTCCGCTGCCGCGATAAAGCCGCAGACTGACGGTTCTGCAACAGTCTATTGGTGATCATGATGAAAATCGCGTCCCCCACGACAAGACGAATTAATTTTTGGCCGCATTTGCGAAGCGCGGCAAATCGATGTGACAAATCGCAAACATTTGAGAGACGTACCGTCGCTGCCGCTTTTTGTCACGCTCCTCGCCGCCCTCGCCGCCCTCTTCTCCAGAGTCCTCCGGTGCGGACCGGGTACGCGATAGGCCCTCGGGCGAGGTGCTCCGCTTATCGATACCGCCACCATTATGTTGTTGGAGATGGTGATGTCCCGCGCCATTGCTCGCTGGCGAATTATGCGCATCTTCAGCGCCCGACGAGTCAGCCATTCCGCCGCCGTCTAGCGCGCCGCCAGTGGAAGCGTTGGCAAAGAGCGGCGCCGACTGGGCCGCGATGGTCTGGAGGGCCTCCATGTCTACCACGCCATGCTCGTACTGATGCTGCTGCTGCTGTTGCTGCACATCATGATGGTGATGCGTTTGCTGCTCTCCCTCTGAATGCTGCTGTGCATGGTGGTGATGGTGATGATGATCTAGGTTGGTAGTGCTGCCGACCTCTTCGACGATCTCTTCGTTCATAGGGGTGGGGCTCTGCTCGGTCTGCATGACGAGGCGCCAGCAAGGCACTTGCTCTTCTTTTTCTTTCTGGGGTAGGATGACGCGTTGCCTCGCTGGCTCCTGCTGCCGCTTTCAGTTACGTTTGAAGTGATTTTCTTTTTCATTTTAATTTCCTTCACATTTATTCTTCTGTGCCGCCATTTAACCGGGAACCCCCAGTCGAAATAGCCTTGCTGGTATTTGGTGGTTTGTTCACAATCGCCAGCGACGCGACCATGAAGCAAGGGCGGATGGGGGTGCCAAAGGGGCACCTGGACATAGGCTACGAGCTCCCGCCTGTGACAACCCCTGCGAGCCAGCCAGCAACCGGTGGCTCAGCGCATGACGAAACCACCAGGGCTCTGCCGCTGAGCGAGGGTATGGACTGGTCATTGAGTTCTTTGGGCTAGTGCGTCGTGAGCCTCACCTCCCTCTTGGCTACTTTGTCCTGGTGGCCTTCCCCACTGCGTAGTTGCTCGTCTGCCTGTGGATGGCGACAACGTCGCTATTGCTTGCCGTCGGCTGGAGCGCGGCACGCTAGTTGCAGGGACCGACAAGACCTTCGTGCTGGACTTCACGGTCTTGGAAGGCCATCGCTTTGCAGTCACGCGCATCGAACAGGGGACGGCCTTGTATTCGTGGGGTCTACCCTTTGGCTACGCCATGAGAGACATTGGTACATTCTCTCATTACAAGCGCAGTGACTGCTCGATTGAGACGACATGCCCACCTCGCACTTGCTGTGTCACAGCGGAGGGCGCCTACGTGATCAACAAGGGCGTGCTTGAGGCTTTGCAGGGTCGCCACCTGGACTTTGAGCTTCCACACGAGCCCAACTTCTATGACGAGATCCCTCAGTACGAGCTCAACAGAGAGACCTTCTCCCCGGCCTCACTGGTACGTTGTCCCCTTTCTTCCCTTCATTGCCTCTCACGAGAACTTGGAGTCTTATGAGTGCTGTTATGTCCGCGTGCGTAGCTCCCTCGTATCGAGGATGGACGCTCCTTCATGGGATACGAGAGGGCGGCTGGTCGCGGCGTTGGAACTCGCAACTACATCATTGTTCTTTCTACCAACTCCAAGACTGGTAACGAAGAGTAGCGACGGATGGGGCTGATTGTTCGTTCTCAGCTCATTCAAACAATGTGCCTGTGGTCGCGACTGCACAGGAAGCTACTGTCAGCAACTGGTCAAGCGATTGCGAGCCTCAATGGGACACGACTTCCATCTCAAGTTCCGTTCCATAGACGGAGTGGTGCCCGTAACGCACACAGAAGGTGCTCAATCCCTCGTCCACTAATTGACCTCAGATCTGATGTACAGACTTCATGGTTGGTTGCAGGCGCTGACGACGCTGAGTCCACCCACAACAGCGACCTGGTCGTCCGTACGCTCAGGTTAGACACCAAGAACTCAAACAGCGAAGCGCAATCAGTGCCTTACAGCGCACATTCGTGCTGCGCAGTGGGTTTATGGTCAACCCGAATGTCGGTGCTGCGTTGATCGTCGACGCTGGCCCCGACTCGGGGATCAGCAATGCACACCTGAAGGCCTACCTGAGCAGCCAATCGGCAGACTACGTGCTATCGGGGCTTCCGCACCGCTTTCTCTCGTTGGGCCAAACGTTCGAAGAGGATCTGGTCACCGGTATCTTAACCCCTTCCTCAGTCTCTAAAGCCCCAGGGCTGAACGTTTTCTCCTTCACTCTTCCAGGTTTGGGAATTGTCAAGAGTTGGCTGGACGAGGTCAACTCCTGCCAAAGAACGCCGCAACCGCTCAGCAAGCTCAAAGGTTAAGGCAGAGGCGCATTGCGTGTGACAACATTGTTAGATGCTGGCCTGATATCCCTTCTCTCTGCGCGCTCACAGTGGTCCTGCAGTGTGGAGGCAGTGACGCATTCTCAGGCGTATCGGGCAACCCGCTTGCCGCGTGGGTCGGCAAGCAGATCATCAGGTATGGTGGCATGGTGGGAATGGCCGAAACGGACGAACTGATCGGAGCGGAGGCCTACTTTCTGAAGACGGTAGGGGATCATCTTCTCTCTTCTCTTACAGCTTTCGTTTCTTAGCCTCTTTGTCGTTGTACCAGGTGCGCAGCATCAATACAGCAGAACGCTTCCTGGCCACTGTTGCCCGATTCAAGGAGAGAGTGGCCTGGCACGGAGAGTCAGCGGAAGGTAACAAGCTTGAGCATTACGATTGAAGGGTGCGACGATGACCTCATCATTCGCTCTCTTGAAACAGGAAATCCCTCTGGTGGCAACAAACTCAGAGGATTGTACAACATCACACTCAAGTCCTTGGGCGCCTCAGTCAAACGAGATCCAGAGGTAGATCTCAATTGCCATCATTTTAAGGGCCACATCCTCTCTGAGAGACTGATTGATTGGCTTTTGACAATCAGGTCGGCCTCGACTATGTCATCGAGTATGGAGAGCTGATGAAGGAGCCAGGCTTTTATTTTATGGACAGGTACACCAGTGCTTTCCCTTGCACACGCGTTTGGCTCACTCATGACTGCATAATAGCCCAGGCAATGACATCGAGAGCATCGCTGGCCAGGTGGCGAGCGGAGCCAACATGATCTTCTTCATCACCGGTACGTTATTTATCTTCCTTTAATGAAGCAACATATCTTTCCTCTAACCTACTCTTCATACGTCGCGTGCAGGCAATGGCAGCGTTACCAACTTCCCCTTTGTACCAACGATCAAAATTGTAACAACGACTGGTCGCTATCAACTTCTGTCCAGCGACATGGACGTCAATGCCGGCCTCTATTTGGGTACTCGCGCTTCCCCCTTGTCGACTGCTGTGAGAACGGAAGGTAGACTGACTACCCCTCAGACGGACAGCCGATGGACGAGCTTGGAGCTGAGACTCTTGACTTAGTGGTGGATGTGGCCTCTGGACACAAGTCTGTCGGAGAGAAGGCCGGACACTCTCAGGTCCAGCTGTGGCGTAACTGGAGACAGGTAAGATCGTCGATGACGCTGCTCTCGTTTGTTGGCATCCTCATTTTTCTTTTCCCCGTTCTTGAGCAGGCTGGTGCGGTGAACGTCAACGAGGTGAAGGAAGCCTACGCTCACATGTCGGCTGAGATCTCCAACAACAAGCGCACCATTCAACTGAAGCAGGGAGAAGAGGCCGGGCTTTTGCATCCTGTCACCTTCCGCGCTTGGCCCAAACTGACCCGATCATCAAAGGGTACGGACACCGACAGTGCCCCTCAGCGATTAATGCTGCATCCGTATCAGCTAACACGGTTGCTTGTGGTCCTTCGCTCTCTCAGGTGGGCCAGAGTACGTGGTTGACCGGGTCGGCCTGATCCTCCCTACCTCCCTATGCAGCGGACAGGTGGCGGAGCTCATCGCCCAGCACCTCAACGGAAAGCTTGCTGGGAGGGGAACCAACGGCGTCACACGATTTGTTGCCCTTCCACACACCGGTACGAGACCAAGCCCACCCCAAATCTAGATCAATCGTGGCATCTAAACTCTATGGTGCGCGTGAAGAGGGGTGCGGGTGCAGTGGCGGCATCAATGAGGAAGTCTACGCGCAGACGCTGTTGGGCTATCTAATTCATCCGTCAGTGTGCTCCGCGCTGCTGCTGGAACACGGCTGCGAAAAGACACACAACCACGCTATGATGGAGAAGCTGCAGCGCATGAACATCTCCACCGACGAGTTTGGCTGGGCCAGCGTGCAGCTGGATGGCGGCATCGAGAAGGCCAAGCAGCGTGTCGAGGAGTACTTTGTAAGAGCGCTTGAGCTGAACGGCGTCGATGGCTCAGCGCCCGTTGAACCGCTGCCCGCCAAGCACGAGGTCGACCTAAAGCATATGCGCGTGGGCTTGCTCGCTGCCCCGCTGCCCCGCGCTGGCATGCCGCCGGAAGTGGCCAAGGCATTCGCCGCCGTGGCCAAGACCATCGCCAGCCGAGGCGGCGTCGTGGTGGTACCCTCCAGCCAGGGATTGCTATCGGACAACGCCTTTGTCAACGAGATCGTGGACGCGCAGATCCTTGGTCCCTCGCTCCTCTACGGTCAGACCTTCCAGGTACGTGTTGATCCTCGCCATCCTTCTATTCCAATCTTGAGGCTGATCTGACCACAATGTGCAACAGGGCAAGCCCGGCCACTTCCACGTGATGCAGAACTCGACAGCTCACTGGGTGGAGACTCTCACTGGTATGACTCGCGCCATCGAGATGCAGGAATGTCTCTGATGAGTACCTGCCGCCACTCACCTGCTCCGTTTTGTGCAAACGGACACACACGTTAGGCCTGGGCGCAACTGGAGTGGATCTGCTCGTGGCGTTCGTACCTGCATCCGGTCGTCCCCAGCAGGCCAACCCACTGGTGCCCCTTCTGCAGGTGACCTACGCCGACAGCGCGCACGAGGGTCTCGCCGGCCCCGGCGTGGGTCGGAGCGCGCTGGCCGACTTTGACCTGTGCCTGACGCCCGGAGCGAGCGCCGAGGAGCACGGTCAGCGGTTGCTGAGTCTCATGGCCTCGACCGCCTCCCTCGCCTACACGCCCAAGCTCTTTGCGCAGGGCAACGTCGACTTCCAGCTCACGCGCGGCGACCTCGGCGTGTCCCTGTGAGCAGATAAAGATCATACAGCGAGCTTGGAATTCGAGATATCCCCTCTCTGTTCTGTGCAATTTGGCCGTGGACCGTGGTCAGGCCACACCACCACACAGGCCACACCAGCACAACAAAGCCAACCCTGAGCAGCTTTGTATTACCCTTGCCTCCACTGACGTACTCTGCGTTCGCCATGCACAGCAGCGGCAGTAGCAGCAAACAGTCCGTTTCCGGTAGCGTCTCCTGCAGCCTTCCCTTGCCCCCCCCCCTCCGCGTTGCCCTCCCCTCTCCTTTCCTCTTCTTGTTCTGCACACAAAGACTCAGCATGCACGTAACGTGGTACGTGCGCATGTTGCAAACAGCACCCGAGACCTCCTCGATGTCTGCGCCGGCATCGCCAGCCGTGGCCCACAGGGCGACAAAGGGCAAGACGCAGCAGTACTCGGAGGCGACCTGGCCAGACCCCACCGCCCTACCGCACGCCTCGCCGCAGGTGGACGACGTCTCCCGGCTTAACGCCACCGAAGTGGAGCGCGTGTTCGAGGTGCGCACGCCGGACGACGTCAAGGTCGTGCTCCGCCGCGCGTCCGAGGAAGGCAGGCAGGTGTCGGTGCGCGGCACACAGCACTCGATGGGCGGCCACACCATCGCGCCCGGCGGCTACGTGCTCGACATGCGCCACTTTGACCGGCTGGCCTACGACCCCGCCACGGAGCTCGTCTCGGCTGGGACGGGCGCGCACTGGACCGACCTCATCTACTACCTCAACCAGTTTGGCCTCTCGCCACGCACGATGCAGAGCTATTCGAGCTTCTCCGTCGGCGGCACGGTGAGCGTCAACGCCCATGGCATCACGACCGATCACTGTCTGGCCGAGTCCATCGAGAGCTTCACGCTCATCACGGCCGACGCGCGTGAGTTGGTATGCAGTCGCACGGCGTCTGACGAGGACGCTCGGGAGCTGTTCTCGCTGGCCATCGGCGGCTACGGCCTCTTTGGCATCATCACCGAGGTCACGCTGAAGGTGAACCCCAACCTCCACCTCGAGCTCGACCTACTTCGCGTGGCGCCTAAAGACTTTGGGCGAGTCTATCGGAGCCTGCTCGCCGCCGATCCGGACCAGGGCGGCGACGTCGATATCAAGATGGCGCGGCTGGACATCACCAACCTGGAGCACATCGAGCTCTACGTGTTCCGCCGCGCCTCGTCGGTGAAGACTGTGTCGCCGCTCGACCTCACGCCGCGCGAGATGTCACTCAGCTCGCGGCTCATCTACAAATGGTTGGCACCCACCCTGCAGGAGCTGCGGTTCACCGTCGAGCGCACGCTCGGCACCGCGTTCGACTGGAGCCAGACCAACGATCGTAACGGGCTCATGTATGAGAGCGCGGTGCCGCTCGCGCGTCTCTATTCGCCTCTGCTTCACATCGACGACACGTTCATCCTGCAGGAGTACTTTGTGCCGCAGAAGTCCTTCCTCCGGTGGGTGGAGCAGGTCAAGCCCATCTACCGCCGCATCGCCCAGCACCCGCTCGTTAGCCTGCTCAACACGACCATTCGCTTCGTGCGCCAAGATACCGAGACCGCACTCGCGTATGCGCGCAGTCCAGAGGGCGTCTATGCGTTCGTGCTTTACTATCGCATCCGGCGCACGACTGAGGCTGATGAGGCTCTGCGGCATTTCCACGAGGAGCTCACCGAGGTCACCCTGAGCGTGCACGGCACCTTCTACCTGCCCTACCGGCACCATTACTCCTTCGACCAGCTCGAGCAGGCGTACGGGCGCCAGACGCTGCTTAGCTTCCTCGAGCGCAAGGAGAAGTACGACCCGGGCTGTCTCTTCTCATCCCTCTGGCTGCGCAAGTACGGCTCGGCCTACGCCTCCGACGCCTACCGTAAGCTTATCCTCAGCGCCAAGTCAGTCTCGCGTTCCTCAGTGCCACCGGTGATGCCTGTCAAGTCGTCGTTGGGCAGTGCAGATGCATCGTTCGAGGTTCCTCTGGTGAGCGAGCGCCGCAAGGACTCCTACCGCCGGCTCTTTCATAACGCACTGCTGCGGCGACGCTTCCTGGAGGAGTTCCTCGTGCACGTATTCAACATCGAAGATCCCAGCACCCTCTTCCGACTCATCTCCCAGGCCGTGTGGGAGCCCGACAACGCCACCGACCTCGACGTTTACTCTCACCTCCAGGCTGCTCTCGTCACGTACCGCATTACCATCTTTTATGAGCTTGCTTCCCCTTCTGTGCATTCCTCTCTCTTCGTGCTGATGTCCTGCTGCTGCTGCGCTGATGTCCCACAGGGAAAGTGCTGGGCCGCTCAATATGGTGAAGAAGACGTGGCGGCAGCTGAAGCAGTTACGCGACCAAAAGGAGGAGATTGCCCGTGAGACCGTTTCGATCATGTCGCGCCTGGGCAAGATAGGCCAGCTGCACGACTACGTGAGCATTGGCGACAACGGCAAGATGGTGCTACCACTGCGTGAGGCACTGGGCATGCGAGGCCAGGTGTGGGTCGTACACGACGTACGGCCCGAGAGCACGGAGATACCGATCGTTCTCGAGCGCGGCAGTGTGGAGCCTCTCGGCCAGTTCGTGCTTGTTGACTACCAGGACGTGACCACGCCTCGCTGGGCCATTCCGGACGAGTCGGCCGACCTCGTCACCATGAACCAGGGTCTTCACCACCTCCCGCAGACGGATCTCATGAAGTTCCTCGCTGAAGTGCGTCGAGTTCTGCGCCCCGGTGGCCTCTTCATCGTTCGGGAGCACAATGCTCGTCCTGTTACTCCGATCGGCGTACGCTGTGATCTCGCTCACCTCTCTTTCTTGTGAAGCTGAGTCTGCTGTTGCTGACACAAGCCGTTATCGTGACTGGGCGTCCTGTGCAGAAAGGGGAGGCTCCCACGAGCGAGGTCGACCTCATACCCATGCTCGACTTGGCGCACAGTGTGTTCAACGTGGTTACGGGAGTGTCTCTTCATGACGAGCGCAACGAGATTCGGGCCTTCCGCTCGGTGTTGGGGTGGCGCGAGATCATTGAAGCGGCTGGGCTCGTAGACACCATGCTGTACGAGGTGCAGTCCAACGACCCAACGATCGACGAGATGATGTGCTTCTACAAGCCTCCGTTCACCCGCCACGGCCAGCGAGATGACCTGCCCGCGCTCGCCGAACTTCAGCTGCCGGCTCCGCCTCCGTTCGTTCCAGTACTGGCCAACCTGTTCAAGCAAGTGCCGGCCACAGCACTCGAAGTCCTGCGCAAGACAATCGACGGGCTCATCACCAATCTGCCCACCCTTACCAACACGCTGGTGGCCTACTTGGCCACCACTTCGTCGGCAGGTGTGTCTCACGTCGCCAAGCAGGCGATCGATCGCATCACGGCCGAGGTGACCATATGGCTAGAGCGCTTCCGTCCCTTCATCGAGTCCTCCGCCGCCGGAGATGAGGATGCAGCGCTCAACTTCCTTCCCCCGGAGCTGTTCCTCATCGTGCCGGCCCTCAACAAGAGGGTTGCACTGGGTGTCGCCTCACCTATGGAAATGGTCGCGGCTGCCTTCCTGCACGACATCCAGGCGAGCTTCGTCGCGGAGCCGGACAAGCCACCCACCAACAGCGACCACGGCACGCCCGCTAGCATCTCTACTCGCGGCTTTACCCCTGCCGAAGTGACGGAGAAGCTCCGCGCCCTCACACGCGCCCTGCCTGACCTGCTCGAGCCCAAAGTGCTCGATGATCTCGAAGTGCCAGCTCTGGCACAGCGTGCGATTCGCTCGTTCCTCGCCGCCTCCGCGTCAGCTAGGGAACTGGAAGCCTCCGGTGGGGCCAGCTCACCGGGCGCCAAGCCTGAGGACAAGCTCGCGCCCGCTAGTGAAGGTGCTGTGCGCTATCTGGACCTGCAAGCCTGGCGCGAGCTATCGGCGGCGCTGGATGAGATCACCAAGCGCAAGGCCGCTCCTCCGCCCCTGCATGAAATCATCGCGACCGCTTCTTCCAAGGAGGCTCTGCAAGGTTCCGACAGCGCGGCCATGTGGGCTCGCGCGCTGACGGCAGTGCTCGGTTCGCCGCTGGTTTACCTCACCCATACGCTCGTGCTCCAGCTGAGGCTGGTCGGGATCGACGGCGTCTACAAAGCCTGGGCACTGGCTCAAAAGAGACGCAAGGCCCAGCGTAGCGAGGATTCGGCGCACGAGGACGAAGCCGAGGAATCGGCCAGTCCCTTGCTCCAGGCCCTGAAGCCGTTCACCGACCCGCCTTGCAACGAGGTGGCCATGGAGGAGGGTCACTTTGCTGACGTGCACAACGTTGCTGAGGTAATCTCGGCTACCTACGGCTACACCAGCATCACGGCTCGACCGACCGACGTGACGGCGATCATTGCTGCCCGTCTCAAGCACAACACCATCCATTTGGCCAACTTGCCGTCCTCCAAGCTTCACAAGCAGCGCGAGGTTGTGCCTCTGTTCGGCAGCCTGGACCGCCTACGTAAGGCGGTGACACTCAACACCTTCACGTTGAACATCCGGTACCGCCCGGTGCTCGAGACCGACCCGACCTACCAGCGCAAGGTTGACGAGCTGCTGCTGCAGCTGTCCGAGCACGGTTGGGTCAAACCGCTGCACAAAAACGACGGCCACTTCACCTGGTTCAAGCTCCCTGAATGGATGCAGGTATCGAACACTTTCGGCTCTACACGCACACGCACACGCACACGCACACGCACACGCACACGCACACGCACACGCACACGCA
>CDFA01021215.1:0-31490 GCA_000826305.1 Acanthamoeba healyi | reverse complement strand
CCGTCGAACCCGTAGTAGTACTGGTGGATAGTGGGCAGTAGCCACTGGAAGAACTGGCGCGACACCTCCACATCGTCCTCCAGAAACACTGCCATCTCATCCATGGCTGTGGGGAACCAGCTGTTCATAATGGAAGTGCGCAGGCCGAGGTGCGAAGGAGAGTAGATCACTGTTAACTTGCCATGTGCCCACCCCACGGTGTCCAGGTACCGGCGAACAAGACGCTGCGAGGGACTAAAGTCCACCCTTATTGTTAGATCTATGGGCATCGGCGCATTGCTGTAGTCGGCGGAGACGACTGATTTTAAGAGGCGCTTGAGAGAGGCCAGACGCTCTCGGGTGAACACGATCAGTTGCAGACGCATGCGGGACAGCTCCTTGCGCATCTCGATAAGCTGCTGCCGAGTGTTCCTCTCAGCCACCCACGGCCGTTCAGCGACAGAAGGATGTAGCAGGTCAAAGAAGGTGTTGACCCTGGGCAGGAAATCTCTGTAGGCAGTGCTGGAATCCAGAGGCCGCTCACTCATGGTCCATTCCATCTGTTCTACGCCGGCCTGAATACCGAACTTATGGCACTGGAAGCACTTCATGCCCTGTCGGAGAAAGGCGCGATAGGCTTCGTTCTGAGGATACTCGTACAGGTGCCTGCTACCGTTATGAATGGCCACCTTGCCGTCAGAGAGGACGGCCTTGGGAGACAGACGAATCTTGTTCGTGTAGCGCAGCTGCAACGCCATGAACGAGTTGGTGCGATACATCGAGGGGAAGAAAAGCATCATATGAATGGCCGGCAGGGTCCACTGGCCATCGAAGCCTCCTTCTCCTCGCGGGGCAAACGGCAGGACAAAGTCCATTATCGAGGAGTGCACAATAAGCTCGCCATTATCGAAAGACGTAGTTAGGGCCACTTCGTCCCCAGGAAGAGGCATGCTGCCCTCCTGGTCAGAGAAGCCTGCCGGCCACATGGTTGCCGGTTGGTATGTAGTCAGCAGGTGTCGGGTGTATTGCTCCACGTTAGCGAACTCAGTTGAAGCTGGCGGCAGCAGCTCAAAGTCAATGTCGTCGTCGAGGAGGAGGAAGTAGGCGCAGTCGAAGTCGCCAGAGAGAGGGTCTTGAAAGAGCTTCACGCCGGCCTCAATCGCAGACGACCATGTGCTACGGGGGGCTGGCTGGTAAGCGATCCAGTCCTTATTTCGAAGCTGGCTCTGCAGCCTCGGCCTGGTGACAGTAGGGAGATCGTCGTGATCTGGTACCCATAGGTTCCAGACAGCGGGGGTAGATGGAAAGTAGAGGGAGGAGATGCGCGAGGCAAGCCGGTCCGTCTGGGTATTACCAACGATGCACAGCGTATGGAGGTAGTTAGAAGGGTGGATAGCGAAACGCTTCACCTGCTGAGCACCGGTGGTGGCGCGGCTGTCGCAAATCGGTGGCGGGTCCGTATCCACCAAGGCGATGAGGTTGCTGATCAAGGACGTCGCCGTAAACACGCACATCACGGCGATGAGGAGCAAGCTCATGCGGTTCGCGGGACCGACCATCATGCTGCCTCCTTCTAGTCGTCCCCTTCCTGCAACACTACCAACCGAGAGCGCAAAGGTCAGGTTTCGTCTTCTCCCGCCACTACCGACCGAGAGCGCAAAATTGGATACCGCATCGCCAAAAAAGGAAGCATTAGTTTTAGAGAAAACATTAAAGAAATTAATTTATAAATTGTTTTCTCTTTCGCAAATTATGACTACAGGCGCAGGAGATGAAGGAGAGCCTGCTCAGCAGAGTACCGCTCCGCTGGTTTGAACTCAGTGCACTTACGTAACAGGGGCAAGAACATCGCGTATTCGTCTCGGATGGGGACACGGAAGGCAGGAGCATGGCCTGGAGCCCGAGCCCCCCCCAGACAACACGCACACGCAAGTGTTGGAAGTCGGAGCCTCGTTGGCGCGTGAGTGGGGAATACCTTGTAGGATATGATGGCGAACGTCGAGAAGGCCAACTTCTTCGTACGGCAAGGAGCAGGTGAGCATTTCGAACAAGACCATACCGAGCGCCCAAACTGGATTCAGTGCGAAACACAAATCAGCAACCGTGGTTATGCTCTTGCAGAGTTCGAGGGAGTTTGCACCATCGGCCTGCTCGTTGTACGATTCGCCCTTTCCTTCCAGGACGGCTACCACTTCGGGAGCCATCCACCTGCATGATCGACGAGCGCCTTTGTGGTGGGATGGATTGAACGCAAAGCAGATGAACAAAACAGGAGCCCGGTACCTGCTGGTTCCAATTGAGGTATCGGCTTGCGTGCTATCTGTCACCACTTTGCTGATGCCAAAGTCACACAGCTTTGCCGTCGCTATGGCTGCCGCCGCATGGTCGGAACTCTGTCCGTACGTGTCCAACAAGGGGTCAGCCAAACGTCCGAGTATCACGTACAGCTAGCCGTGCAGGGCATACCAATTCGATGAGCACGTTTTTGGACTAAAGACGTGAGCGTCATGTGAGGCAGTGAGATTGAGAATTGTCAAGGCCGCACAGGAGTAGTGGAACTAGTGTCGCAAGAGAGCGATACCTTTATGTCCCGGTGAATCACTTTGTCAGGAAGACCGTGTAGGTACATCATAGCTGATGAGGACAGGAATGTTAAAAGACGGTGAGCACATAAATCAATGCTACTGTCCGTACCCTTCGCCAAATGGGTGATGCACGTGATGATTTCGTCAGGCGTGAATGGTGGCCGTTGGCCTTTCTTGATCTGCTGAATGATCTCGAACAAGGAGTGTGGCATCAACTCCATGAAAAGTTGAAGCTCCTGCAGATGAAGGCGATTGGTCCAAGCAAACGACTGGCTGAAGCTTTAGCTTAGGGGTCTCGAACCTTGTCCTTGACTTCCTTCCCGAGAAAGGCCACAATGTTCCTGTGCTGTAACTTTTCCAGTAGTTCTACCTCTTGCATGACTCGCTTCTTGGCTACATTTAAGGACCCCGTTTAAGTGCACGTGTGCGTGAGTGCGTGAGTGCGTGGAAAGGAGAGGACGAACATGACTTGCTCATCGCCTCGATGTTGATGATCTTGACCGCACAGGTGAAGCCTCCTAGTTTGCATCGCCATACAGAGCCAAATCCCTGAGACACGCGCAAGTCAGGAACTGTTCGAGCCCTGACAGTACGTAAGGATCGTCGTACACCACTGCCCATCTTGTCTAGAAGCACTAGCTGTGCTCTGCTCAAGTCTTGGGGCAAAACCCATCGGTACCCTCCGCTCATCTCTGTGGCAGTGGTGCAGGTGGCTAAGGCGCCCGGAACATAGCTAAGCAGGGCTTCATGCGTATGCGCCCCCAAACCTAGCGCGCCGTTTGGGTGTGCCACAGGCGGAGTGCTGTGTGTTATGTGTTGACAAAATGCAGCTCAGCACCAGTAATTCCCCGTCACATAAGAAGAAAGTGCTTTCGTACATGCGTGTGTAGGCGTAATAAGCAAGTGAATGAAGCGGACAGAGTGCAGCCGGACGGTGCATCACATCCACCAAGAAACGCTTCTTTTCAAACTCAACCTGGACACACGGACAAGGATGCTTTAACTCGGCGACGTGGCGATTGATTTGGAACGAAGCGTGTATCGGGTTACGTACCACATTCCAATACACACCAGGAAACTCTGCCGATCGTACAAGCTCAGAAGCCACACCCAACAGATCGGCCAGGTACTGAGCTCACACATGTGAGATGATGTCTGAGTTCCATAGACGGATGAGAGCAGCACCTTGAAGAGCAGTGCGCGGTGCCTAAGCCTCCCAAACGCGAGCGATCCAATCGCCAGCGTATTAGTTTGTTTGTCCACCGCCCGCTGAACATCTTCGATGTGCAGTTGAGACAGTGATACATGAGTGTCGTCGATGCGTGAGCCACCCTGTCGGTCGGAAATGTCGATTGAGCCATCAGCTGTTGCTCGAAGATAAGCAGGAGACAGTGGTGAGGACCATTGCATTAGACACGAAGAGCGATAGCATCTTAGCCCGCAGCGCGCAGTCAGGGACAAACCCACAAAATCGTTCCGCCTCCGCCACCTGATGATTGCCACCACCGCAGACGAACTTAGGATTAGTGGACGAGACATGAACGTGAACCAGGAAGGGTGGTGCGCACAAACCAAGAACGCCAGTCTAGGATCCTGTCGACGGTCTATGACAACAAACTCTTCTGTGCAGTGGTTGCGAGACGGGTTCGTGGTCGCCTCGGACAATGTTGGAAACTTTCGGGAAGGTCCCGAGACGAAGCCCAGATCGTAGAACCCATCAACCATCTGATGTGCAAGCAGCAATCTTCCTTTCTCAAAGAACTCGCGTGATGCGTCTGTGGGAATGGGGTGAGGTGTAGCCGAGAAAGACAACGGGGGGGGGGTGATTAAAGACCAAAGCAACAGATTCCAGTTCATACCGAAGGGCTGTTTCGAAGGCTTCTTTTTGGGCGGTGGTGGGATGGGAGATAGGTAATCGCCTTTCCCCGCCTTTTGCTTGAGCTCAACAGTCGCGAACTCCATCCCAACACTGTTCCTCTTGCCCTTTTTGTCTGCATCGCCCGACGCTGCAGCTGGTGGCCACAAAGGAGTACAAAGTTAAGCGGTGGGCTGGCAACCGCAGTCCTCTTCGAAGGAAGGAAGGGAGAGGAGCAAGGCACCCTTCTTTTGTACTTGCTCGACGGCTTTTTCAAAGAGGGCCATGTTTCGCAGTCTCTTGGCCGCTGCCTCATCACCTTTGTCCTCCGGGCTCTTGGCCTGCTTAGGCGCAACCTGACGCTTCTTCTCCCCTTCCGGCTAGCGATTATAGTTAGAAGAACGCTCAAGTTGCGTGGCGTTTGCGTTGCGTACTGGCGGTATCGGTTGTGTTGGCTTTGGCTCGGGTGACGCTAGAACTGAGCGCTTGTACTGCTCAGACTTGTGTGTGTACGCCTTGGACACTTGAACCGCCCTGCGCTTCAACTCCTCCTGCACGTGACCATCCACAACACTACGTAAGTAGAGGAAAGCGAACGCGCTCCCAAGGATGGTGTCACCCGAGAGGGAGAGGGTTAGAGCACCAGCATGGGCAGGCACTCTGGGCGAGAAACATGAGGACAGGCAGCAAGCGCTTTGATTTGCGGAGCGAGGAGTAGCATGCGCTGCGAGGCGTCAGCGAGGAAGTGCTCGCTGCACGCCCCTGCACGCCCCCAACCACACACGGTTGGCTACTCACGTTTGTTTGAAGTACATAACGAGGCCAAAAAAGAGGAGGAACCTGAGATGGCAAACACCAGATTCTCAACCTCGGTCAGGTCTTCCAAAGCCTCCTTGAGCTTGCGCATCGTGGAAGCCAGGGAGGAGGACCCCTCCGCCCCCTCCCAATCCGAATCTGCCTGTTGGTTCATCGCCACACGAAAATAAAAACGAAAGCGCATTTTCTTTTGTTTTCCTCTTTTGCTTCTGTACAGAAGGAGCGAACGTACTACCGCAAGTTGTGGAGACGTCTCTCAGGACTGGCCCCACTTGGCGTAGTCGTCGCGTTCGCTGGCGGCGTACTCCTCGATAAGCTCTTGCACCACAGCCCTGCAGACAGTGGCCGAAGAAGGTGAGCACTATTGGCACGCACGCATCCAGGCAGCAAGGGAGAGGTGGGAGATGTTGACGTACGCAGAGACATCGAACTCTTCGAAGCTATTTTCAAACATGGGGTGCTCCTTGGCGTAGTTTTGCAGGTAGGCACCTCGGCTTCGCAGCTGCTTGTACTGCTTGAGGATCACTTCGAACAGCTATTCCCACACACGCACACGTGGTTGACGGTAAGTAGAAGACGAGAGCCAAGCGCGAGCAGTCATCGCGAGCAGGGAAGGGAATCAATAAATGCATACCGAGGTGATGCTCGTGTGGTTTGCCAACATGAGACCGCTGACACGGTTTTGTGACTTGATGTAGGGCGACTTCTTGCTGAGCGCGACCTACGCCAACACAAGGTATCACGGATGAGGTACCGAAAGAGTCGAGTGAAAGTACAGCAGTGATCCTTTACCTGAATGCTGGAGGGCCCCCAGGGCATGAACTTGACAAGCTTTCGTGACTGAATCCTATTGAGCGCCTCATGCACCTGAAGAGGATCGACTTCGCCCTGAATGATGTTGAGCAGCGACAGATAGCAACCCTTCCTCGTATCGGCTGAAACCATGAGATTCTTGGGATTGAGCAGGCGTGTCATTACGTCCAGGACGCTGGTCTTGCGCACGCCAACTGCAAGACGTAGAGAGAGAGATATGTACCAAACAACATAGCACAGTGAGCGACGTGATGAAAGTCAGGGGTGCACACAGATAAACGTACCTTGTTGCTGCTGGTCAATGGTGATTGGCGTGTAGCCCGTCATCAAGAAATGACATCGCGGAGTAGGCACAAGCGAAGCAACGATGCTGACGAGGTTGTTGTTCATGTAGCCAGGGTAGCGAAGTGTGGTGGTCGAAGCGGCCATCACTGTCGACACCTGATCGGATTACACACGAGTGCTTAGACGGTCCGATGGGGTAGGTGAACGGTCTGAGTAGGATAGCGTACCAAGGCGTTAGTATGTGCGAATGTGGGCTGCTCGATGCGCAGTCGTTCAGTTGCGACTTGATTAAGCGCGGTGTTGTCGAGCACTACGACCGAGTCCGCGTGGAGGATAAGTCTCTTGAGAGTCAGCAAGGAGTTGTAAGGCTGCACCACCACGTCGCCCGCACGCGGATCAGGAAACACGCTGTAGGTTTGAATGAGCTTCTTCGGGTAACGATCGCTCAGGCGCTCGAGGAGGTAGCTGCCCATGCCCGAGCCTGTGCCTCCTGCAATTGAGTGACACAGCGTGAAGCCCTAAAGGCGAATCGTGATTGTGACAGAGGACAGAGAGAGTGAGCACTAAAGCCGTGGATAGAGCACAACCCATGCGTGGTGTATTCACCTCCAAGGAGTCGCTGCCGTCGGCTTCGCGGTCCAGCATCTCCATGATGTCCTCGTAAACACTCTCAGCCAAGTTGTAGCCTGCACGAACGACCGTCATGAGCCACAGGGAGGAAGAGAAATGGCGCCACGTCGCACCTCGAGCCCAGTTGTTGCCGGCGCCGCCTCCGTCTGAGGAGATGAACACATTTTCTTCGTTGTAGAGGTTCTTGTACTGCGAGCGAATGCCATTGATGACACCAGGCTCCAAATCTAGCAACAAGGCCCGAGGTACGTAGTGATCGTCGTCCGCCTGGGAGCCCGCAACGACAATCAAGAGAGAATTGTGCGAAAATGAGACGGCCTGCGTCTGGACGATCGCTGTGAGTCACGGAGGGGTTCGCCTTACCTGGTAGAAAAAGACATCTTTCCTATCACCGGCTTCGGGGGTGGCAAAGCTCTCTAGCGTGCCATCGCTGCTGATGCCATGCTCGGCGCACAGCCGCTTCCAAAATTCGGTACCGACTGACGAAAAAAGAGAGATGAGGCCTGCATGATCTCCTATTCAAACCCAACACGCTTGACGAAGACTGCACGCACCTTGGTTCCCGCATTGGCCCACTTGCAGGGTTATGATTTCGCGAGGCATGGAGGCGCGGCTACAACTTTCAACAGCACGGCCACAAATCGGACACGGGCCACGCGTGTGGCTTTTACTTTCCCGCCAATTTAGAGAGCACCGCACACGTCACAAAATACGGAAGATAATAAAAGGGAAATTAAAATAAAATAATGCAATAGCAAGGAATCGGAAGGAGAAGAAGCAAAGAGGAGAACAGGAGATGGCGGGGGTGATGCAAGTGGACACGGCGCCGCGCCGGTGGTTCGGCCTGATTGGCGCGCTTTCTGCTGCTTTTCTCCTGGTGGCACTCATCCTCGGCGCCACGGGTACCCACCTATTTTATTTTTTTTATTTATTTAAATGATTTATTCATTAAATTATATATTTGCGCATGGACAAACCCACATTTTCTTTTTCGTTGTAGGACCGGACATGCTAGAGAGTCGACACTCGTATGCCTACGGCTGCCCCGGTGATTCGCATGTCTGGAACGAGACGACGTGCACCGGCATCCTCATGCGGAACGGGGTTCACCCTCTGTCGCCCTTGTCCTTTAGTGCTTGCGTCGTTCTAACATCCCCTCCTTCAGGACACATGGACGCACACGTTTGGTGACTTCAAGTTGCTCAACAAGCTCTGGCTGCTCGACATCACACCCTACAGGTGGCACACGAACGCCAGCCAAAGTGCGTCTTCTCCTGTGCTTGATTGCTGCTGCTTGTTGTCCCTTCCGTCCATCATTATCACAGCCAGCTGACTGTGCGACAAACAGCATGGAAGGACAAGGACTTGCAATTCAGCGTCTCGATCTTTGGCTCGGATGACGAAAACTTGGACACATCCCGATGGAAGACCATCCTTGCTAACGACACCCACCGGATGGACTTCACGTGCGATAGCACGAAGCGCAGCGAGTGCGACCTGTACGCACTCGCCCGCTCTTAATGCGCTTTTGCGAGCCCTTACTCATCGTTGTTCTCTTTTGGTCGAAAGGTTCACGTTAGTGGACATGCAGTTCATTGAGTACGCCTGGTATCGCGTGAAGCTTCACCTGCTGCCGTCGACCGATAGAGAGCTCGTTGGTGACATGAAGTTCTCGGTACACATCTGCGCCAGACTTGTGTTGCCATCTCATGTTCTCACCGTTCACCACGCAGCTCTACACATATAGCCCCTCTTTCAGTATGATGGAGCTTGGACTGCGCTTCGCCTATTTGGTCATCGCCTTGCTCGCCATCATGGTGCCATCCCCTTGTTTGGCGGACAGGTCGGGATCGAGGGATGAACACCATTGCTAACGCACCGCTTTCGTGTTTATGCGCAAAGGCCTTTGTGGTGAAGATGAGGAGCATCAAGTTTGACGAGTGGACGTTCGAGCAGAAATCCACATTCTTCCTCGCGATCGGGCTTCTGCTTTACAACGGTACGACTCATTAGGACGAGTGCGAGGAGGGGATGATGCGGTGGCTGACCCGTTCGATTACATCCTCAGATATCCTCTTTCCCTTTGAGTTTTGGCTGCGCGGCTGGTTCTTCGAGTTTGTAGATTCTATATTTGAGGTTATTTTCATTGCTGGCCTCATGCTCTTCTGGCTGATCATCATCGACAAGATCTCCAAGGTAGCAGCCCGCTCCCTTCCTCCATCGCGATGCCTTCAAGCTCATCATTGTCGCTCCACTCTCGCCAGGACGAGCTCGAGTTCGCATGGAATTACTGGCGCATTAGCAAGGTGGTCCTGGTGGTTATCTATGCCATCCTCGCCATCGCTTTCTTCACGTGGATCAGGTGAACATCCTCCGACTTGAACCTTTATGCCCGCTCACTTGCCTACTCACATGCGTGTGGATGCAGAATACGGGCATCCAAAGACCCCATCTACGGCGATCGAGAAGATCTCATTGGCCCTCTTACTCTCTTTTATTTTGTAGCCGCCGCCTACGGTACGTCCCCTACCTATGCCTGGTGTTGGTGGGAGTGGTGGGAGTGCAATTGGGAGTTGATTTAAATTTTGGTGGTATGTGCGCGTGCAGCCTCGTTGCTCGTGTGGTTGATCGTCATCCTCATCATGACAATACCAATGATATCCAAGAGGCGGTATGTGTGCTCCCTGGCGGCACTGACCACTCGCCGCTTGGCCCATTCACGCTAAAAGCTCACCCTGCTACGCCCTCATACAGCGACTTGGTTGTCCGCTTCGGGTTCGCGGCCGTCCCCACCCTGGTCTGCGTCGTCTCCGTGGTGGTCGCAATGTTCACAGGCACCATTGGGCCCTTCAACCGTGATAGTACGAACACTCTTCCTCAATCCCTCACTTTCATGGTCAGGCGCCATACTCACGTCCTTTCTTTCTTTTCATGATCAGCGCTCTCGTGGGTGTACGAATCGGCCATGTATAACGTGTTCGTGTGGGTCATGCTGCTCGGCTACATACCCAGTAAGCTGGACGAGGACCTGGAGGAAGAGGCGACACCGATACGCGAGCACGAGTTGGCCGTCCGAAGCTCGGCGGCGGCGCGAGAGTACCAAACAAGCAGCATCTCCGGGTACCCATCACCTCCTTCCCTCGTTTTCCTCCCTCTTCATCATCCATGGCCGAGAGGCCTTCTTCCACCCGCCTCGTCTCATACCCTTCTTTTCTTCCAACAAGGTTTGCACAGCACGACGACCTCTGAGCTCAGGTGTTGCTTCTTCTATTTATTAGCTGCAGCAGTTTGCACGCGAAGAACAAGACGATTGGAGATGGGACAGGGCACCGCAACGAAACAAAGAAAAAAGAAATATTTATTATCCAGAAGGGCACTGCTGCATTCCTCGCAGTATCAACCGCTGTGTCACTTGCCCCGGCCTCTGGGGCTGGACCCACGCCCACCTGCCTTGCCGCCACGACCTGATCATGTGCCACACGCGAACAATGAGTAATGGAACACATAAGCACCTGAAAGCGGGTGGGGCACCTCGTTGAGCGGCGGCGGCGGCAATGTTGCCCATGGCCATCATGCCCATGCCGCCCATGCCGGAGGAGGCAGCCATACGCTTGACTCTTTCGGCTTTCTCCTTCCGCTCCCGCTCTTCGCGTTCCTCATCAGTTTCCTCGTGAGCTTCCTCCTTATTGAGCGTCTCACTGAGTTCCTTGTCCCGCTTCTCCTCGAGCAGCTTCGCCGCGTTTTGTGTCTTGTGGGCACGCTTCGGCACCGCTCGGTTGGCCGTCGGCTGCGCGTTGCGGAACAAACAATTCAGTACCACAGCAACACGCACACACCACACACACACACACACACAGAGAGAGAGAGAGAGGGTAAAGCGTACGTGCGACAGTTTAGGGGCGGTAGACTGCTGAGATTCGAGGGCAGCCCCGATGACGCTGCCGCCTCCCCCTGTGTACGTGCGAGGTTGGCCCTCAGAAGCAGACCACTGGGCCTTGAGTTCCTCAATCTCGGCTGCGAGACGCGTGTTCTCGGCCTCGAGCTTGACCTTTTCGTCGGTGGGCTCGGGAGCAGGGTTGGTTTGCACTGCAGCCGACCTCAATGCTTCAATCTGCTCCTGCAGCTGCTGCTTCTCAGCCTCGGTCTTGCGCAGCATCTCGTCTTTGAGCTTGAGCTGCTGTTGGGCGCTGTCGCTCTCGGCAGATCGCCGCTGCGATTGCTGGAGGTCGGCCACTTCCTTGTGCAGCTCCTCCCGCGTCTTCGCACCCTCAGCCTCGACCGATTTCAGCTTGGCCTTCAGTGTCTCTACCTCGCGCTGCAGCTCGGATCTGGCCTTGGCGTTTTTGTCCTCCTCCGCCTTGAGCTTTGACTTTTGCGCATCGATCTCCTGCTGCAGCTCCTTCTCTCTGGCCTGAGCCACGACTGCGGCCACCTCGGTCTTCTTCCCGATGTCGCCGGCGTGAGCGGTGTTGGCTTTCTCGGCGACTAGCCGGTCCTCGAGCTGCTTGAGCTTGGCCGTAAGCGATCCTGCATCTTCCTCAAGCGACTTCTTCGCACTCTGCAGCGCCGCCTTCTCCTTCTCGAGGGTGGCTATCTTGCTGTTGAGCGCATCGGTCTTCACAGCGGCGTCGGCCTGGATGTCTTTCGCTTCTTTGTCTCGAGCACGCTCAGCATTCCTCACGGTTTCGCGCAGCTGCGTGACCTGAGCTTCAAGTGCGGCCGCGTCACGAAGAAGGTTGGCCTTCTCCTTCTCAAACTTGGCCGTCAGCGCCTTAATCTGAGCTTCGTGCTGCTTAGCGACATCCTCGCTGGTGGCAGTCTTGCTAGTCGCGTTCTTGAGCCTTCCCTCAAGCGCCTGGATATCCTCTTCGAGCTCCTCTTTCTCCACCTGCAGCAGCTTCTTCTCTTTCTCTAGCTTGGTGTTGACCAACTTGGCGTCTTCGAGATCTTCGGTCAGCGTGACCAGCTCGTTGTCGAGGGCCTTGGCCCTGGCGTCGGCCTCTCTAGCCCTATCGCACTCTTTCTTGAGCTGCTCGGTAAGCTGGGTCACTTCGGCCTTGAGCGCATCGGAAGCTCCGCTCGCTGAGCTAATCCCGGTTTTGAACTTTTCCTCCCACTCTGAAAGTTGGATCCAAGCGTGAGTGTTAACATTTGCGTCCGGGTGCGCGAGTGCGTGTGCGGCATTACCTTTGGCAAGATTGCCGGCTTTGCGTCCATGTTCCTCGGCCTGCTGTCTGCCGGTGCGCTCTTCTTCCACTTCGCGTTTGAGCTTTTCCGTCAGAGCACGCATCTCCTCGAGCTCACGAGCAACATTCTTCGCCCGCAACGTCGCGCGTTCCTCGTTTTTGTGCGTCTCCTCCTGCTTGCTCTCGAGCTCAGCCAGAAGTTCCTTAAGGCGTCGCACTTCTCGATCTTTTTCCTCCCTCTGTCGCCTCTCGCTTTCATGTTGCTGCTCGAGCTCTCGCACCTTGCGCTGGCTGTCCAAATCGATATTGGCTTCACTGCTGCCGCGGTTCTGGGATTCGTTCGCCTTGCGGTGAGCGTCATCGAGATCATGCTCAAGCCGTTTGACCTCACGCTCGAGAATCACGCGTCGCTGCTTCTCGGCCTCTGCTTGGCGCTCGTATTCCTTGAGCTCGCGCTGTAGTCGATCTCGTTCCCTGTGCGCCTTGGCGCATTCTCTCTCCAACGTCTCTTGCTCCCTGTTATGAATAAACATCGCGTCACTGAACACGCCTTGGGTGCATGAACCTCATATAGTGTGCCAGTCTATACCTGGTAAGCTCCTCGATGCGCGCACTGGCGGCCTCTTCCTTTACAGAGGCGTGGCTCAAGCGGACCTCGAGAGACTCCTTCTCACTTTGCACCTTGCGGAAGTAGTCTTCGTCTATGGCCGCTCGATGCGAGGCGTCGTGCTCCTCGCGCTTACTCCTGGAGCGAGTATGGAGATCTGCCAGCTGGCCACGCACTACCCGCAGCTCCTCCTCTAACCTCCGCCTACCTTCCCGCTCTTCCTTTACGGCATTTTCGGCTCGCTCGTACTGCTCCTTAACGAACTTCAGCTCCGATTGAAGCTTATTCACGTTGCGCTGAGCCGATGCGTGTTCTTGTTCGAGCTCGGTTACCCGCGCCGCAACCACTCCCAACTTGTGCACCTCTGACTCCAAGCGAGCTTGGGCTGCAATCGGATGATACACATACACGCACGCATGAATTAAGAGGATTAACGTGAGACTATAAAGTAGAGAGGTCAGAGTTGGCACCATCGAGGAGTCTGTTGGCGTGATCTTTGGCATCCCTGAGATCTCGTTCGAGCCTCACGCGATCATTTGATGCCTGAGCGTAGGTCCGGCGCAGCTCTGAGTCTGTTGTGTCCTTTTCTGACTGCAGCGTATCCCTGCGCCCCGCAAACACACAATGTCAACTTGATGGTCGCAGGAGGAACAGGAGGAGACGACGTGGGGCACGGGATCTAGATGGGATGGCCGGTACCTAGCGTTGCGTTCGTATTGCAACATCTCGTTGGCCTGTTCGAGGCGACGCTGCAAAGCGCTCTGCACTCGCTCGAGCCTTGCCTCAGCTGATGAGCCAGTGTGTCACCCACAAAACAAAGAATTGTAAATACTACCAAATTATTGTAATAAATATTTTTTCAAATAAATAAAAATAAGCAGAACGAGAAGGGGGAGGAACCGCGCTGGTGGTGTTGGTCGAGAAGGCGCTTGAGTTCGGCCGCTTCGTGTTGGTGGCGCCGAGCGCAGTCGTCGGCCTGGCGCTGGAGCCTCGTCAGAGAGGCCCTCACCGCTGCTAACTCGCGCTCACGCTCCTCCAGCGCCTGTGCGGTGCGCGCCCACCGCCCACTACGCTCGCTGTCGTAACGAGCCTTGAGCTCCTCGAAGCGCCTCGTCACCCACGCGTGCTGGGAGTCCAAGTCGGCTGCATGGCGCTTCTCCTCGCGCAGCTCGTCGCTCAAGCGCTCCCTCTCTCTGCGCGCGTTACGCGCTTCGGCAGCAGCTTCGGTGCGCTGGTCGTTAGCCCGCCGCTGGGTGGCGTCGTGGGCCAGACCGAGGCGCTGGTACTCAGCCTCGCGCGCCCGACACTCTTTGAGGTGGGCGTCGTGCACCGCGACGTCAGCCTGGGTCCGCTGTTCGAGGGCGCGCAGCTGGGACATGAGCTCGCGATTGCGTCGCTCGAGATCCTCCGCGGTGGAATGAGAAACTGAGTCGGCCATCGCGGGAGGGACTCGGTGTGGCGAAAGAACGGTGAGAAGGAGTTTGATCGATTAAGTTATGTTTGCGTGATGCAAGAGAGATCTCTCCTCACCACCCAACACTTTGCACAAAGGGCCAAGTGGCGGTTGCTCCTTGCGCCAGCACTTGAGCTTCTGCTCGCAAGTGGGTACCGTTACCGTTGGTCCAATTTCAATATCTGCCGACATTGTTTTCCTCTTATTTTCACTTATCACTTTTCCTTCAGGCCGCCACCAGCTTGTAGGCGTTGGGGCCGCTCTTCAGGAGGAAGCCCTGGATGTTGAGGCGATCGATGAAGTCGTCGAAGCTGATATCCAGCCGTAGGTTGATGTCGCCCATTACTCGGTTCAGTTCCTGGTAAGACAACCACAGCAATTGAGCGAGCACCCAACACCCGACGAAAGCGTGATGGACAGTACCGCTTTGCTGAATACAGAGTTGCTCTCTTTGGTTGCGATTTTGGACAGCGCTTGCACGAATGCCTTCACCTGCCCCGACTTGCTCACGCCGGTGGTTCGCCTGTTATGAGGTACAGAGAGAGGCGAACGTAGACCAGGAGGATCAGAACATGTTAACAAGACACCCCCACCAAAAAGGCACGCTGTTCCCACCTGAAGTCCAGGTTGCCATATTCGTCCTCAAAGAGGTCAAACAGGGAGCTTTGCATCAGCTCGACCACATCCTGGGATAATGGGGGTGGAAGAAAAGAGAGTGAGCACAGCTCACCGCCACTCACACACATACACATACACATACACATACAAACACACACAAAGATGGTAGTGGGGATGAGGTGTACCAGGGCATCCTCCTCGGTGACGATGTCACGAAGCTCTGATTTGGCTTTCGCCTCCGACAACCGAATGAGCGACTCCAACTGTGGGTAAGGGCTGATCAGCGAGCTGTCCGACATTAAAGAGGCAGAGTCGCAGCAGCCGCAGCAGTAGTGAGAGGCACCTGGCGCGTGGTGATGGGCGTCGAGTCCGAAGACCTGTGCTTTTTGCGCAAGGAGATGTAGAAGTTCTTCAACACGATTGACGCCTCCGTGCTGAGCCTGCAGGTTGTTCGGCACGGCGTTAGCGCGGCCACTCAAGCTCGCCCAGCGAGCACCCAAAAGTGAACATGCCGTGAAGGTACCTTGGTGAAACATATTTCTTGGCATAGGCGATGTACTTACGTACAAGAAGTGGTGGAATGAGCGTGTCTGCAGGGATAAGAGACGGATCGAGCCTCTGTAGGAGCGTCTTTCGTTTGCCGGTGTCTTCTTCGCCCTCGACTGAGCATCAGCGTGGTAAGTGTGAGAAATCTGACTAGCGCGAAGCTCACCAAAGCTAAACCGCACCTTTCTTCCGCTTTCTGTGCACCTTCTTCTGTACAGAGTGGAGCTATTGAGCCGTAAACGCAAAGAGGGGCGTTAGCGTTGGTCGTTCACTGCACGCCAATTTGCTCAAGGAGCACGTACCGCCATGACATGGTCGGATATCATTTCGTCGCGCTGTTCATCGGGCTTGTCCAACAGTATGAAAACCAGATCAAACCGTGACAGGACCGCCTCGCTCATCTTCAAGTTCTCCGCCACTGTCTTCGCTCGGCTGCCAAAACGAAACGACACAGTGAGTGAGCCAGCACCAGGGCCTGAATTGCGACAGGAAATCGTCTCGTACTTGTAATGGCCGCCCACCGGGTTCGCCGCAGCGATCACGGCTGTGCGTGCAGGCAGCGAGCAAACGATGCCAGCCTTAGCTATCGATATCGATTGCTGCTCCATGGCTTCGAGTAGAGACTGATGCTCGTTGGGCATCTTATCAAACTCATCGATACAACACACTCCCTGATCGCCTGTACAGATGTGTAAATCATGGGCGGATGGGCCAACCGAGGACGACGCGAAGCGTACCAAGGATTAGCGCTCCGGCCTCGAGCGCGTAGTCACCTGAACCCTTCTCCTTGAACAAAGTAACCGTCAGACCGGACGATGATGAGTACGATCCGCATACGTAGACCCCTCGAGGAGCAACATTGCTCACGGCCTGAAGAAGCTGTGACTTGCCCAGACCTGACGACGTGCGCTGTGATTAGACCTTGTGCTTGGCAAAGGCCTTTACGATTGGCGGGAAGTACCGGGATCGCCCACGACGAGCACGTGAGAGTCACTTCGAATAGGTAGCGTGTCTTTGTCGTGGCCTCTCCTCGTTCCGGCGAACAAGGCCAGCATGAGGCCCGCTGCGGACACAACCCCAAGCAGTACGCTGTAAGCGAAAGGTTTTGCACACAAAACAAGGCGGCGTGCTGAACGGTACCTTTAACCAGCTGATGGCCGAAGATTGTGGGGCATAGAGAATTGACAATCAAAGAAAAGAGGTTGTCCTGCGAGGCGATGTCGGTTATCATCTGCAGATCTACCATGGAGAAGTCGACCGCCTCTAGCTTGTCCATTTGCTTACAGTTTTCCACCACATTGGCGTCGAGGTAGATCACGAACATTGCCTTTTCTTTCTGCTGCTTTGATCCTCTCCCTTTTAGCGAGGAACTGGTGAGTCAGCCATCAAGGGCGCTGCGATACTAATGACAACCTCCAGCAGCAGTAAGAGCTCACCTGGCTTTTCGAGGTCGGGGTTCGTGACCTTGACGATTCCCGCCACTGTGACTACGTCTCCCGGGACGCCTGTGTCAACCATGTCATCCGTAAGCTCGCATTCGATCGTTCGTGGCACTCGCCCGGCATCATTTCCTGTTGCCATCAGCTCCTGTACTCTGTGCAGCGCCGTTCGTGGTGAGAACACTTGCGCCGAAGGCAGCGAGGCAAGAGAAGGAGATGGACCTAATCTTTTGCCAGTCGACTGTCACTGCTGAGCTCCGAATGGGATCGAACGCACGGCCGCGGCAGTGCGTGGTACTACACTTCTCCGGTGCATGAAACTTGCCGTCTTCAAAGATGATCGTCATGGTACTGCCGCATCGACCGCAATGAAAGTCCATTTGCCGCACAATGGGCTTGATGTTGCCCACCCGCACGATCGTGCCTCGCACACAAGTGAACTTGCCTGTGCAACAAAAGGTCTTAGTCGTGGCTGGCAAGGGTGAACTCCCACCGGATAGCAGGAGGGACCGCGTACCAATGTAGTTGGACTTGATCTTCTTGATGGCGGTCACTTTGTCGTAGTGAGCGAAGCGGACGTTGATCTTGTGCTTGCTCGCCTGCTGCTCACTTACGCCTTCGTACACGACCTACCGCGCATGCATCACACACGCCAGAAACAATCAGTTGTTACAAATGGTTGTTCACCGCGACCGACGTTGAGGGGGAGGGGGGGAAGGCGCGCACACCTCAAACACGGCGACTCCAACGGAGCCGATACACAACTCAGGTTCGCCGAGCAAAGCGGGCATGAAGATGTTCTTGATCTTTTCGTCTAGCTCCTTCACCAACAGGCTGTAGTCGAGCGTGAGGCTTCTCATCCTTCGTATGGCTTCCTGTTGGCATGTATGTGGTGTGTGCGTGTGTTAAATTTAAGCACAAGGGGGTCGAGAAGTGGACTAACGTTACCTTTTGAGCAGGTGTGGTGATGGGAGACAGGTAGTTGATGAAGCCGTCAATGAGCGTGGCGCGGAAGGCCATGTCCTCGGGCGAGAATGCCTCGAATGGAAAATAAAGGCTCCAACCCCGGTAAGGGCACCCATCATCCGTCTGTTTCCGCATTCCTCTCTGATGGCTCTGCGCGATCTGCAATGATGATTTTGTTGAAAAATATAAATAAACAAAAACAAAATTTACTTTTCCTAGAATTTAAAAAAAAAACGAAAACCTCTCCGGTCACTTGCCACTTTTGCCACCGCGCCTTTTGGTGGGCCTTCTCCATTGCGTCGCCGCTGCATCCCTCTTGCGCTGCTCGAGTCGCCTTCTTGCCTGTTCAAACTCCTCTTCGGTCGGCTCGTTGGTGTCGTTATCGTGAGGATCCTCCTCTTTGGAAATCCTCCTCTTCTTTTGGCTGCGCTCCTTCTCGCCTCCTTCTTGCTGTTCGGCCTTGCCCCTTTCGAGCTTCTTTTGCAGGGCAAGGAATTCCTCCTCTGTAGGTTCATTGGCTCCCTCATCCTTCGTTCCTTTACGTCCGCCTGCCTTCTTAGCCTCCTTTTTGCTGCCGTACTTGGCTTCCAAGCTGGTGAGAGGGTTATGTGAGTGCGTGGGTGGGTGAGTGCCTGCGTGTGCTAAGTTGCCCGCTGGTGGCCTCGTGGAAGAGCAAAACGAGGAGGGATGCACGTACTTGGCAATGACAGAGCTGAAGCGTGCTTCGGATTTGCCCTTGTTCTGAAGGATCATCTGCTTAAGCGAGTCTTCGTCGCTCCTCTTGCCGCCAGCTCTGAGGCCCAGCTTCTGTGCAAGCTCTTCGGCTTCCTTGGCTTCCTCCTGATCCTCCTTTGCTCTGCGCCGTCTGGCCGCAGCTGTGCTTCGCTTGCTCTTCTTCTTTGAGCCGGCCTCGTACGCATCAAACGTGGGTACCTCGCCAGCCTTGATCGCGGCATCAATAATGACACGGAACCTATTCTCGTCATCCCAGCTGCTCAGCACCACACTGTTGATGATGGCTTCCATGTCACCTGCCCCGGAGAAGAGGCAAGCGAAGGAAGTTGTGAGACGCTGTGTGCTGCTCTAGTAGCGGGTGCGTGTACCTTCGTGATCAGCGTACGCTTTCTTGACGTCGGCCGCCTCGAGCTCCGAGCCCTTGAACGACTTGGCATAGTTCTCGATGTCGTCAGCGGTTACCTTCTTGAAGAGCAGGCGCCAGTACTCATCCCAGTTCTTGTCCTCGCTGCTCGAGAGGAAATCGTCGTGTTCGATCGAACCCGTCTCGTCATAGAACCTGCGCTTCTCTTCGATGCTTAGAGTCTCGTAGATACGCCCCAGGGTTTGAAACTCGTTCTTGGCAAAGGCTCTGGCCGCATCATCTCCCTGCACCCGGTCCGGATGGAATTGAAGGGCTAACTTGTGGTACGCCCTCCTGATTTCCGTCGCCGAAGCGTCCTTCTCAACGCCGAGGATGGCATAAAAGCACTCGCCCCCCTCGAAGCGGATCGTCAGCGTTGGCGGCGCTTCCATTGTTCTTGCTACGCGGTCCGAACAAGAAACGCGACAATTTGCGTGGGCCTTTTTGGCGCGAAGCCCCCCCCCCTCTTTTGAATCCCCCTTCCTTGTGGCCGGCAACCCAATGCAAGCACTTGAGTCGGCCGCCACGCCCGCTGTTGGTGATGACGGTAAAGGCGAGAAAAGGTGTATGTCGTTCGCAACGTGCTGCAGCTCACACACACACACACACACAGAGGCAACACACAACACATCCGCTGATGCCGCAAGCAGCTGGCGCATCGCGTTCGCAGCGACAAAGGGGGATTCAAAAGAGGGGGGGGGGCTTTGTTGGGGCGGTTAGGAGCGAGGTGAAGCTTCAGCTTGAACAAAGGCCTGGCGTTCCAGCTCCTTCTGTTCCAATTCCATCACCTCCTCGCGCAAGCGCTGGATTCGCTCCTCTGTTTCCTGTCGCTTGGCCTGCCAAACTTCCTGCTTGCGTGTAGTCGGGGCCGGCGTTCCATCTGCGTAAACACCATCCCAAAAAGATTATATTGTCACAATTCAATGTTAAGTTCTGCCGAGATCAAAGGGAGGTTTACCGGCGTATTCCCAGTCTGGCGCATCGTGGAGAGCACCATCTTCGTTGCCGCTCCGGCCAACGCCCTGCATCAGTCGCGTCCTTTGTCCTGCGCGCATCGGAATGCTGCTTGCTGACCCAACCATGGCTCTCATCCCTCCCGCCATAGACCTCCAAATGGCATTTGCAAAGCCTCCGTTCGACATGCGATTTACTGCTCGCCCTCTTGCCTCGATGTTGATTGATGATTGTTTCCCGTCCGGCACAAGAAAAAGTAAGAGAAATGAGACATGAAAGGCAAAGCTGCTAATTAATTAATCTAGCGTCGTAAGAAGGCGGTGGTTGACCAAGCACGCGGCAGGCCGAGGCAGTACGCCAACACAACAACAACAAAAGTTTTTCTTCCACCACACACCCCAGCTTCTCACACCATGGCTTCTCTCGCTGGCAAGTTCGAGGTACCCTGGCCTTTCTTTCTTTCTTTCTTTCTTTGATGCCTCCCAGCTTATCAATGGCCACAATCTAGCAACAGGCGGCTGCGCAGAACGTGCGACCGGCACCGCCAAAGCCCAATGTTGTGGTCGAAAAGGCTGGCTGGAAGGCAAACGGCAACAGTGGCGGCGGGCACACCGCTCACGACGGCAAAGTACGTTTCGTCTCCTGCACTCATTCATTCTTCATTTGCTGACCCCTCTGGCGCGCAGTTTAAAAAGAGCGAGGGCGGCAAGAAGGTAGTGTATGCGCCTGGAGCCCTTCCCTCGAAGAAGAGCCTTTCGGACCTCCCCTGAACCACCTCGAAGAAGTTACACCTCCTTGGGATATAGCTCAAATATTTGTATTTCGCCTCCGTCAGCACAAACGCCTAAACAAGGAATTTGAAACATGTAAATCAACTCAAGAAAATAAAGCTGGCATTTTTACGAGAACGTTTTCTCTGCACACGCTGGACGCACTCTCTGCTCCCTTTGTCGCACCACGCGCAATGAGCGGGATAAAACACTAAAATGGAAGCGCGCGTGCCCACGGGAGGTGAGGAGATGCAGGGGCCCACCGCCTCACCCCTTCAGGCTTATCTGAACCGCCAGTTTCCGGCCGAGTTGTGGGCGGCAGCCAAATCGGGGGCTGCCGCCGGACGAGGAGAGAACGCCGACGAAGAAGCGGGCGGTGCACAGGGGAAGGAGGGACGCGTATGGAGGGACAAGGACCTCATGGAACACTTCTTCACCCTCTACGGGGTCAACGTCTTCACCGAGGGTTCCATTTTCTATCAATTCAAGTACGAGATGTGCCTCACCGAGAACTGGAACGAGGAGGTGAAGGAGGCACGCGGCATCATATTCGAGCGGAGGACAAGCTGCGCCTGCGCACCTGATGGTTGTCGAGAACCCTCCGACTCAGGCTGGGTCATCGTCGGTCGTCCGTTCGAGAAGTTCTTCAACCAGCAGGAAGCTGAGTGCCCGGTGGCCAACGCCAAGGTGTTCGACGCCAACTGCTCGGCTTTCGGGATGGCAGAGAAGGCCGATGGGACGTGCATACAGTTCTGGTGGAGCTCGCCTGCCACTCTCGATGCTGTTTACGAGGCAGCGCTGCAGATGGAGGCTGCAGGCGCACTGGCGATCAGGAGCGATGAAGACATGACCAACGGCGGTGAGGGTGAAGAAGAAATTGTGATGGCTAAGCACGCAGGGAGCGAAGCACTTGTGTCAGACGAGAGCTCCTCTGAGGCGACCACAGCCCAACAAGGTCTGGGCAAGGCTAGTCTCATCGAAAAGAGAGCGAGAAGGTTCAAGAAGGTTCTGCCGCGCGTCCTGCAGGCCACGGCCGACAGCCAGCAGCAGCAGGGCGAGGAAGCACCTAAGCACGCCCGTGGACTCGTACGGAAGCCGCAGCACTATCACGTACAAACCTACCGCACACATCGCTCCGAATGAGAGAGAGCAAACGGCCTCATGGTCAATCCAACCTCTGCGTGCACGCAGGGTTGGCGCATCTCCACACTCGGGATGGTGACACCGGCGGCCATGTTTGAGAACTTGTTCTGGGGCCTCTTCCTCGCCGACCGCCCACAGGGCCACGACTATGAGGCTCTGCAGGAGTACAGTTCGCAAACCCGCTCTTCTTCTCCCTCGAACTGGTTGGGCTAAGCGTTTTTGTGATCGCCAGGCTGTTCCAGGTTTTCGATCAGGACTGGACCTACCTGTTTGAGCTCTGTTGCGAGCAAAATCAAGTTGTTAACAAGTACAAGCAGGTTGCATCCCTCCTCTTCTACTTTGTGTTTTGCGTCTTTATCCTAACTTACTCTCGGCGCTGCTTGTGGTGCGTAGGACAAACTCTACCTTATCGGCGCACGTCACAGGCGTTCGGGTGAATTGATGACAAAGGAGAAGCTCGACGCAGTCGCTCTGCAGGTAAAACAAACGAATCATCGTCATCAAGGCTATTAGGTATAAACTCGACACACTGACAAGTTCGTTATCTCTTCAGCTTGGTCCTTCGGTTTCAAGGCCCCGCTACTACGACTTTGTATCTCTTGGGGTGCGAAGCTTGAAACAGGCCAATGAGTGGGTCGAGAAGGAAGCCAAGCGAACTGACCTTTACGGAGACGTATGGACACTATTCGTCATTCTTGTCTCGCCTGCAACTCACCTCGCTTCCCCCACGAATCATGAACAGACACCGGAGGGATTCGTTGTCTACTGGAATGGGCTGCCTGTCGCCAAAATGAAGAACCGATTCTACTCCGACAAACATTTGCTCATCACTGGTAAGTCAATGTCGAAGAAGAGCACGCACTAAGTTCCAACACCACATGACCCTTAATTCGTTGCGAATAGGAAACCTGCTCTCGAATCGTAACATTGCCATCGAGCGATACTTCGACGGCACGATCGACGACGTGCTCGACGTGTTGCCGCAGCCCATTCACGCCTTTCTTGCTGAGCTCAAGGAGAAGACAAGGCACTTGATCCACGAGATCTCTCAAGTCGTACAGCGTTTCGTAAACGAAGTGCGTCCTCTCCTTCGCGCAATCTTTGCATCGCCATCGAGACATACACTGACGGTGGAGCGGCGAATTGATGGCAGTTGCCGGTCGAGTGCTTTGATCCTACGTCGGCCGAAGGGAGGAGGAACTACGCCAATGCCATCAAGGGCGTGGAACCCAAATTCAAGGGTCTTCTCTTTCAGATCAAGGACGATGTGTTGCAGGCGCAGGGCCCCGCAGGCAGCCGGGAGGTGGTCAATCTTGATCGACTCGTGTTCGGGTGGCTTAAGAGCAAGCTCAACTACTCAAAGTTCCATTCGTTGTGGAAGGACACCCAGGTGAAGGAGATCCTCGACGACGAGCGCATTCAGGCCGGCGGCAACTACCCCCCCAGCTGACCTTGATCGTTCATTTGGCTTGCTGCGTTTTTGGCGCCAAAACAATAACAATTTTGTTTTTTAATTTTTCTTGGCGTTCGTAAATCCTCGCACCACCAACGGTGCGGCCATCGTCATGAGCAAGAGGAAGAAATGTTACGCCGTGAGCGTCGGGCACACCCCCGGCATTTATGACACATGGTACCGAGGAAGGGCCAGAGGCTCTTTTTCTTCCCTTGAAGTTGCGAGCTGTACTAACGAAGCCGCAACCCCCCCCCCCTCCACAATCTCGAAGGGAAGAGTGCAAGGCGCAAGTGGACGGATTCTCTGGGGCGAAGTACAAGGGCTTTGCCACCCAGGCCCAGGCCCAGCAGTTTCTCGAGTACGCGAATGCCTTTGGTTTCGCTCCTGCTGGTGCCCTTCCTCATTCGGGAACGTGTTGGTGGTGCTCCAGGAGCAGCGGGGCTAGTGCGGCTCCGCGACCACGAGTTGGTGCTGCCACGAAACGCAAGAGAGAAGACACCGCAGAGGATGGCAGCGGTGAGGGCGAGGGTGAGGGCGACGAGCAGCGTACTGGACCAGCACGGCAGACAAAGTTGATATCCTCTCCTTTCTTCTCCACGTCCTCATCGTCGGTCGCTGATCCGCCTGGGAGGAAGAGGCCACGCACCCTGCCCTCGCGGGCTTCATCATCAACCCGGTACACAACCAGAGCCACCCAAAAACAGCTCCTTCGGTCGTCTTTGAAAAGCTGATCGTTTGCGTAATGATCAATGATGCCCCCACCCGCAGGAGCACAACGCTGCAAAAGTTCTTCGAGGACAACAACTTGCAGGTGAGGAAGTGGGTGGACAAGGACTGGATTGTCGCCAACTGGAAATAGAGATCTCTTTTCGAGTGCACTCGACCGGTCCATCGCACAACGCGCAGAGCTGCAATGCTGAGGTCGCTGTGCGTTGGCATCTCTCATCGCTTTGGAGCTCCACAAGTGGACCTGCTGGTCGTAGCGCGACCCTGCAGAACGGCGCAAGGTTGTAGATCAGAGTCTCCGAGCCTTCTCTATCGCGACCTCGCCCATCCCACGGTGCTCTTTCGCAGCAGCACTTCGCTTTCTCTCTTTCTTTCTTTTTTGCTCAAATTCTTTGGCCGCCAAACAACGACTGCACATTCGAACGTGATTCGCTGCGAAGAGAGCACAAATGAGGCGAACTACATCTAAGCTGGTGGGCAGAGGGGGCGCCGCAAAGGTCTCTGGGCCCACACGGTCGTGGTTGCAGCCACAATCGCAGGCTGCGTGTTTTCGCGCCAGCAGCGGCCGCCTCTTCACCACCGCGGCAGCCTCTGAAGTAGCGGGAGAGCAACACAAGTATGAGTTCATCAACGTACGTTGCTTGCCCATGCACTGGATGGCGCACATTTTTGGCAGATTTCACGAGAGGCGACACGCTCAAGTCTCTTTTGGGGGGTTATCTGTTGGGGATAGGTGGAGGACAGAGGAGAAGTGCGGTGGGTGTCACTGAATCGGCCAGACACGCACAACGCCTTCAACGAGTTGGTCATTGGTGAAATCACCGACGCCTTCCGCGCCATCCAGCGCGACGCAGCGCAACAAAAGGTGACCACCTCCAGCGCAGCTCCGACATTGACTGCTGGCGGTTTTCTCATCGTGGTGTTGTGCTCGTTTGCCTGGTGGTGCGTCTGGGGAATCAGTTTCGTGCCGTCGTGTTGACTGGCAATGGCAAGTCCTTCTCGGCGGGCGCTGACCTAAACTGGATGAAGAAGATGGCCACCTACACCCAGGTTCCTCGCCGCACCTTTCATACGCGGCACATCGCCCACCACGGCACACGCCCGAAACTCCTGGAGACAGTGGTGCTGACCCACATCTAAACCTGGCGTGGGGGAGCAGAAGGAAAACGAGCTTGATTCACACAAGCTGTTCGACATGTTCAACTCCATCTATGCGTGCCCCATGCCCGTCATCGGTCGCATCAACGGTAACGCCATCGGCGGCGGCTCTGGTCTGGTCTCGGCCTGCGACTTCGCCTTTTCGGTGCGCGCCATCACTTCATCCTCCCGACCTTTAGCCATGCTTACCGCCGTGCGCGTGGTCATTGTTTAGGTCAATAAGGCCGTGTTTGGCTTCACGGAGGTGAAGCTGGGTCTTATTCCTGCTGTGATCTCGCCCTTTGTCATGATGAAGATTGGCAAGGGCAACTGCTCCCGCTACTTCCTAACCGGTACTATTGCTCTCTCGCAATGCATCGATCTTGGCCAGGCAGCTAATCTCTCATCCACCAGGCGAACGATTCAACGCAACTGAAGCGACACGTCTGGGCCTGATCCAGGGCTCATTTGAAAGTCTTGAAGAACTCGACAAAGCCGTTGATTCGGTGCTCACTGTACGACGGACATGTTAGGCTTGAGCAGCCAGCCAACTCGCTCCTCACTCACTCACTCCACCCGCTTCTCTGTCGCTGTGGCGCACGTGCAGGAGATAAAGGCCAATTCGCCCGCGGCGATGCGTTCGTGTAAGCAACTGATCAACAACGTCTACCACTCACTGGGCTCGCCAAAGAAGGGCGAGGGTCTCGCGGACGTAAAGGCGCGTTGCTCCTGAGTGTCTGCCATGCTTACCATCTTACAGCGTGCATTGCGCTGCACTGGGCCTGCTGGTTGGCGGCTAACTTGATTACACCACAGGAGCAGCTGGCGAGTGAGATCGCCCGCATCCGAGTGTCGAAGGAGGGCCAAGAGGGTCTGTCAGCCTTCCTCGAAAAGCGCAAGCCTTCTTGGATCGTGGCATGAGCAAGTCTCGTGCCTCCCTCCCCTTTCCTCCCCTCACACGCTCGAAATCCGGGACACCCGCACTAAGGCCGCGAACAGGGATGTGTATGCAGACGGGAAACCCCATATTCATGTTGGATGGTTTTGCTAGAAGTGGAAGCTCAGGCCTATGTGTGGGCCACTCCTGCGATCGTAGTTGACGGCGAACATCCACGCTCCGCGCTGCTGTATCAGCTTGTGCCCGATGGCAAGCCCCACTCCGTCCTGACACAGAGGGACACAACAAAACACGCTCAACCCCAGAACTGCCGATCGCGCGCTGCGCTGAGCAAGAATGCATGCGCACCTCTGTATCATACTTCGCCTTGAGGATGTAGGGGAAGGCGCGGGACGGGCGCAGCTCCAGTCCTCCGGCCGTCCGAGAGTGCATGTCGTTCGTGTTCACCTCGTACCTGTGTGTACGGCAGTAAGCTTCAGACACGGCTGTACCTACTTGGTGCGACATGGCACGCATACGTACCGTGCGGCAAGATGGACGGAAGGTGCTACCTCACGCGCGTAGGTTGCACGGATGTGGCCCATTACCTGCGCAAAACGAAGAGTGGGTCGATGAATCACCAGTCGAACGAAGCTACCGTGTATGTGCATACCCCAGCGGCAAGAGTGAACTCGGTGGTGGCATCTCTGGTCGAGCCCTCCTGCTTCAGGTAGCGAACGCCCACGGACACTGCCCATGCCACCGTTTGCGTTAGCACAAGAAAGTGAACGGCAAGATGAATAGCAGTGATTGCGTACAGCTGGGCTTGGCTTCAACGACTGAGTAGAGCAGCTCTGCACCAACTGCCCAATTGCTGGTGATCGCCTGCAATCACGCTCGGGATGAGCCCACACATCGCCAAAAACAATCTGACGTGAAGCCGTCGAGGGAGAGAGCATACGGAAAGATTATTGAGGAGGAAGATGTGCTTGTCGGTCGTGTAGGTCAAGCGTGACGTTGTAGCAGACCCGGTGTAAATGATCGAGCTGAGCCACTGCACGCCAGGGTGGCATAGAGAGTAAACACTTCTGCGGTCCACACATGACGTCGATGATCGCACGTACGATTGGCACTGATGGCGTGAGCGAGCTGACCACCAAGTTCTTGAAACTCCATTGCTTGCCGACCTTGTGAATGTACATGGCTTCGGCCGTGCCTTCGCTGGATACCTAAGCTCACGAGCGTAAGCATCTCGTGTGTTCCGACGCATGCGTGGGGTGCAAGGTACCTCTCCAGAGAGAAGGAAGCTGTGACTGGGTGGGAGAGACTCTTCGGTGGCGGCAGCATTGTCGCTCTCGCCACGGTCAGCCGGAGTGAGCGGGGTGGAGCAGTAGGTGAAGCCCGCGATGGGATAAGGCAACGGCGGCAGCAGCATCAACCGTACCGACCGCTGAAACGGCCAGCCCTACACATACAAACGGCAGGATTGTGGTCTGAGTGAGCTAACCAGTGTGCAAACACCACGCTGAAGGGGGAGTACCAGGCTACGGCGGCAAGAACCAAAGTTGAGCATGTGTGGAAAGGAGAGCATGCCTGCAGGAGGACCAGTCAGTGCTGACCTGGAGGGCGTTTGTGGTGGTTGGGGGGGGGGTTGTGGTGTGATGGGGCGTACTTGCGGCACGCTGGTCGAGCATGTCGTAGGGACCAGGATTGGCGCCATGTTGGCCTCGTCCTGAGTCCTCAAAGCTCATCTCTTCCTCCATTTAGTTGTGTGTGCGGCCAAAAAAGTTTTCGTGCCAAAAGCGTGCTTTTCTTGTAATTTCTTACAATTGCTTTTGTCGAGTGCCCGAACCCGAGCGGTCTAGTGCATGCGTGCTCCTCTTGCGCCACGCACAACGACCAGGGGTGCTTCTTGTGGCCAGATCCCGATTTAAAGGGGCTCGGGCGGCTGCATGTTGTTCCCTGCGCGTGCACCGCAACGCCCAACCTTGGTTGTTTTCTCTCCGTTTTAAATTTATTTCCTGGTGGCCGGTGCAGCGAACACGACACCAGAAGCCGAGAAGCGCTCGCCCCAACAAACGCACCACGTCGGGGCTGCGCAGCAGTGACGGAGGGCGACAAACATGCAGGTGGAGAGCCTGCCCACGATCGAGGGGTGGTTGGACAAGCAGGGTGGAGTGCGTAAGAGCTGGAAGCGAAGATTCTTCGTTCTTGACGGGAAAAGGCTCAAGTACTTCAAACAGCAGAAAGATGCGCCCAGCAAGCCCATCGACTCCATCCTCCTCGAGGTATGTCGTTCCTTCTTCTTTGTCAAGAGCCCGCTCACAGTCCTTGCATTTCTCGTTCTTTCAATTGATTGGGTTTTTCTTGCCAATTGGGCAGCGTACGTCGAAGATTATCTACATCCGGGATAAGGTCCGCCCCAACGACCCCGGGCCGGGCTGTGGCTTTGCCATCGAAACTCCCTCCCGTACACACCCTTTCTTCCCTCAAGATCACTCTTTGGTGCTCTTTCTCACTGACGACGCAACACCCTGCTGCGGCGTACGCACCATGTAGGTACCTACATCCTCGCGGCGGGCTCAACGTCCGAGAGAGACAAGTGGGCGATAGACATCCAAATGGCGCTGTCAATTCTCTATGGGCTGCCGAAGCCAGTCACGCTTGCTAGATCGGAGGTATACTCCTCGCTGTGTCTACGCACGCGCGTTGACCGAATTGACCATGTTACGTTCAGCAACCCACTGCAGCAGCGGATCCACAACCACCAACCGCGCTATCGAATCAACCGGCGTCTTCTTCGTCATCATCATCAACCCCATCCGGCAATGAAGGCTCGGCAAAGCCCTCACCACGGTTTTCTATGGCTTACTCAGAGGTGCCGGTCCACCAACCAACCGTCAACCTCAACTCTGCGGGTGCGTAGCCTTTCAAGCTCGTTCAGTATGACAGACAGGAGTAGAAGCTTATTCTTCAACACTCGGCCCTTGGCTAGGGGTGGACGGAGCCGTGATAGAGGACTACAACAGTGAATCAGAAGTGGCACGACGAGGCACGTCGCAAAACCTGCTCAGTATGACCAAGAATGGACTGAGCTCGCTCAACCCCATCTCTGGCAACAATGGCCTTTTCTCGAGAGGAACTCCACTGGGTGCGGCCTGTCCTTTACTGACCAAACCGTTATGAGTCTTCTCTTTCACTCACACAATCAGTCGCTCACAGGGCGAAAAGATGAGGTGGAGATGTTGAAAGAGGAGCTAGTGCGGAAAGATCGCCTCCTGGAGCTGACCGAACGGAAGCTCAAGGTGCTTGATGGCGCCTATGCCGATATGTCCGAAAAGTACGTTGTGCCTCTGTCGTGCGCGCCACGGTGGGTCACTTGCGTACTCATCTCGTTTTTACACTTGGTGTGCTGTTTGGTTGGTTGTTGCAGGTATTTTGTGAGCGTGGCGGTTTTCGCCAAGATGAATGCGACGACGGAGGGCTACTACTGTAACATAGATGTCCACCAGCTCTACGCCGAAGCCCAAAGATTGCAGGTAGAAGCGCTACTCTACTTTGTCGGTAACTGTGCACAAGCCGCCGTCTTACCCGTATGTCCTTGTGTGCAGATTGATCCTCCCGAATGGCCACAGTGGATCACGCTGGAGATACAAAAGAACGCCACCCGCATGCGGGGCTAACACGACAAGGACCCTCGTACGAATGTGGCTTGCGTGCCTTGCGTTCATGAAATTCGTATCAAATAAATAAATAAATAAATAAATAAAAATACCAATCTGCGGCCATTGGAAATTTGAAAGGTGTTGGGCTCAAGCATGCAGGGCTCGCCTTCTCTCTTTACGCAGCACAAGAAGCCCATGGGATTCTACGTGCCGCCCTGCCCCAGTAAGCCGGAAATCGCTCGCCTGATTGAGGTAAGTGAGGTGCCCACAAGGGTGGAAATCGATTGAGGCGAAAGTTGAAGTAACGGGGCCCATGCGCAGGAGCATGGGGGCAAAGTGAACGCAACATGGAACACCGATTTGATCACGCTCGTCGAGTCGAACTACACGGGCAAGTACGTGCTTGCCCTTGCTTATATCCTTCCAACGATCGCAGTGCTTATGCTGATGTGACTTCACTGCACGCCAGAACCCCCCAGGGCGCGACGCTCTACTCGTGCGACTACGTCCTTGCGTCAATCCGCAAGGGCAAACTGCAGGTACGTCTAACCCAACTGCCATGGCCAGCAACCTTTCGCTATCGACCACAACCACGACTGGCTGACTGTGCCTATCTGACCGCACACTCGATACCGCAGCCGTTGGATTCCTACGCGATCAGCCTTGCTCCCTCGCCGGCTACGACTTCGGCATCCTCTTCCCCTTCTCTCAAGTACGAGCGGTTTCTGTTTGATTGCCCACATACGACGCTAAGGGAGTGTGTGCTTGCAGAGGGCGCGCAGGCTACACGAGCGAGGAAGACGAGGCCATCAAGCGGTTCGTGCGCGTCCACCGAGATCAAACGCCCACTGGCACTAAGCTTTGGAAGATGATGCAGGAAGCCAACGTGCGACCCCTTTCGCTCAGCTTGCTTGCGGTCGCTTGCCAACCGAGCGTATATCTGACCCAGCGCTCCTACAAAGGTGGCACCAGGTCACTCTTGGCAATCGCTAAAGGACCGCTACTTGAAACGCATCCTGCCTGTGGAAAAGGCTCTGGGCTCTTCCGTTACTACCACTGCCACCTCTCCTGGCCTCGCCGCTGCAGCCGTCAAGCCCTCTTCGGCCAGGTATGCGCGTCGTTTTGCTCGCCTGTTGACATGTGCAGCTTTTACTTACGACAGCCTCTCCTCATCAAGGCATAGCACGAGCGAATCGCGTCGGGTGTCGATCACGCACGATAACCAGACCCCGGTGAGGAAGAGGCTGTTCGAGAAGCCATCGCCACCAAAAACAACGAGCAGCGGCGAGCAAGAAGAGGATGAAGACGAGGACGAGGACAAGGATGATACGATAGAAGTGGATCTTGACGGGGAAAATGGAGGCGGAGACGTTGAATCGAGCACCAGCAGCAAGAGCAGTTCGGCGACCGCCACGCCGACAATTGCCGCCAAACGAAAAGCCAGCAAGCCGCCATCAAGGGCGTCTGTCGCAAAGAGAGCTACTGTCTCCTCACCGCTCACAATCTCTCACGACGAACAAGGGGCAGCAGATGAGCGACCACAAGTCGAGAAGCTCAGCAACGCCCGGCTGCAGGAAGTGGAACACGCAGTGGCCAGGTTCGCAAGCCATCATCCCCTCCACTCTTTACCTTCCCCGTGCTCACATGCCCTACCCCGCGGCCCAGGCTGCAAGAGGCGACTGGCGAGGATGAGTCCGTGGTCTTGCACGCTTTGGTGGTGGCAGCTGGTGATCCTTCTCTGGCTCTCTTCTACCTGCGAGGCGGACGTACGTCTCGCGACACAAGCAAGCCCTCCTTTGCTGAGCACCCGCTCCATGCATGCCATCGAATCTAGTTGGAAGAGATTGTC